>CABFVX010001080.1:34906-79649 GCA_902151425.1 Timema shepardi
TCTAGTTTACAGGCGCTAGACAATATTATTGTATGTTGGTTCATTGAGTGCTGGGAAACTTCTCATTTTGACATGATATTTGACTTTTTTCTATCAGTGATAGGTTTAACACACTTGCTATTAATGGCCTAATTTAATTGGTAAGACCATAAATAATATAATGTATATATGTAAGCCCGATATGTTAAAATACTTCAATATTATAATCAAAGTAGGCCTTTACAAATAATAATCACCATTAGTTTGGAGAGTATTAAAAAACCACAACAATAAATAAGTTTTAAGAATCACCTTCAGTTCACTAAGCCTTCAAACCTTTACCTCCCAGTCAAAAGCTATGGAGTGCAACGCACCATTCCTCCACTGGTGCGGCCAATCTGATTTTAAAGCACTTCAGTACATTAAAAATATTTGCAATGTTACCGAATCGTCTCGTCATTGGCTACTTGACCGAATCAACCGTATATGTGAATACTGTCCCTCTGCTAATTACGCGCTCGCCAGTTTGGCCACCCAGTCGTTTGCGCGCTCACTCGCTCGCACGCTTGTCAGTCTGGCCGAACCCTTAAACAATATTCATTTTCCCACAAACCCGACATGCGACCGCGCTTGTGTATGCTATTGTAGACAGACAATATTATGAGTGCGGGTTCTAGACTGGGTAACTGAACGTACGCTAGTTCACTACTTTCTTAGACCATGTACTAACACTTTGATTATATACATCGTTACATTAATAGGTTTTTTGAGCACCGCGTCTTACCACTCGTTCGGGTTGTACACTTATGTACTAATTACGCTAATGGTTCTATGGATTATGAAGGTTATTTTCAAGAAAGTGTACCCACATTTGTGTGGAGGGAGACTGGAAAAATATTTAAGAAATATCACCCTCAGTACACTCAACCGAAATTAGAACTTCAATTACCCCGCCATCGACAGTCTAGTCTACTGCGTAGTGCGTTAGGGTTCGGCCAAACTGGCGAGCGTGCGAGCGAGTGCGTGATTAGCAAATAGCTCTTGATAGTTGTTGACGAGGAGGCAAAGGTTCGAATCTTGGCTCAGTTAACTGAGGGTGATTTTTGACAAGTGATTTATTGTTGTGGTTTTGTAATGATATAGATTTATATCACTCTAATATTATGTAAAGAGTCATGGATGAAGGTATTTTTTCTTTAAAGTAATATATGTAGAATATCATTCTATGATTCATCCATAAAGAAACATTCGCTTTTCAGAAATAATGTGAAAAGGATTTCACCATTAAAATATATTTTTTATACCATTTTTCCTGTTAAAGGAACAACTCCGCAGATATTTGGCAAAGACGCCAATTCCTTATACCAATAAGAAGCTAGCCTTCACAACACCTGCCGCTAGGACTCTTTCTATTAGTTAGTTTTTACACTGTTGAAGAAGGGAGTAAGAGGCAAGTGATATGTCATATATAAGCCGTTTGTGCGTATGTTTAAGACAGCCGAGTAACCACAGACAGCCACACACAGCCACACGCACAATCCACGCACCCACTCTCCGGCACAAGCAACGCAGTTAGGGACTCACTGGCACTAGCACTGGCTCTAGTAGTTACAGTCTAACACAGAGTACAATAATCTACATTAATATCACAAGTGTGCATTGATATAAATCATTTAATTAGAGTATGTATAAGTAATTAACAGATGTAATTTAAATAAACCGTGTGTGAATCAACAGGCATATTAGTTCTCTTTCTTACATTTACTCACTATACCGATTTAATTAGTGCTCGACCACGGAGCAATTAACAGCTGGTTAAACGGTATCTATTCCGTACAGTGATGATAGGCGCTCGACCACTGAGCTATAGACAACCTAAATATCGTCACAGCAATATTGTATCAGGGACTTAATCCGTACTGTTACAATTGGCGCCCAGCGTGGGGTGATTAATTCAATAGTGTTCCAGTTTACCTAATCTCTCTCCACGTTAATGGTGATTTTTTTGCAAAGGTCTACTTTGATTATAATATTGAAGTATTTTAACATATCAGTTACACATATATAGTTATGGTTTATGATCTTACCAATTAAATTAGTAGCAAGTGTGCCAAACCTATCGATAGTATTAAAATGTCAAAATGAGAAGTTTCCTATTACTCAATGAACCAACATACAGTTATATTGCATATAGACTGTAAACTAGACTGCACCGGGTCGATCGCGCGCGCACTTGAAAAATAGAACCAGTTTTAACTACAAGCACGGGCGCTCATTCACTCGCTCGATCGCACGCTCCAGTCTGGCCACCTCTCATTATAACCGATGTGTTCAATTTTATATTTTAGTCGCTCGCCCAGTCTGGCTGTCCACTTAGAACACGCGGCCGCCAAGTGGGTTTTTACATTATGAATGTGTTTACAAAATTATTTTTGTGGCCAGTTATAAGAAAATACAAGTGTAAATATAATACATTTTGATTATTTTTTTCATGCACCATAATAATATCGCTTGTTGCCACAATCACGAAACAAAAATCCCAATCTTTTATTAATATTTTTTGCTCTGTAATAAATTATGAAAAAGTCGACTATATTAAATATTGATCATTACTAAAGTATTATTATAATAGTCTGATAACACTTTTTATTGATAATACAGTATTACTAAGAACATAATAATTGTTTCCACATTATTAACTTTTATCCAATGTCTTCAATACAAATCTTCTGCCTGCTGTCAGTTACCACCATTCCAGTGGTTAATGGATTGTACTTTCTCCTACACCCGTAACTGATTTTAAAACAACCGTCCCCTAGATTGACAAGAACAAAATCATCACTTTAGTTTCAAGTGTTCAACAGCACTAAAAAGAATCTTCTCGATACTTTAATTAAAAAGAAACACATGTTAAATATGGTGGGCGTTTAAAAAAAAAGTACACCCGATCCCATTTTATTTTTTATTTCAATGAAATTCTCCCCGATTAAATTTCTTTTCTTGTATCTGTCCTCTTTCTAAACTGTTTTCTTCATTTTGATCGAAGCTTTTTTTCCCGCCCCTACTTTCTTTTTCTTTTTTACCCTCCCTCTCTTTCTTCACCCAGAATTCTCACCCAATTTGACAACACTGCTGAGACCTCCCATCTCGTGTACTCGAGAATTCTTGCCTGAATTTGTCCCATCTCGTGCACTCAAATATTCAGGCTTTATTATTAAGTTAACATTATTGCTGTCTGTCCCATCTTATGCACTGAACAAAAAAAAACTCTTATGATTTTGAATTTCTAGTGACTTTTCTAATAGAGGCTTTTCCATCCACCCTTTTTGATGTAGGAATAACCTCTATAACGCATTCATTCAAATTAACTAACTAACTAGATTAGGTTAAGTTAAGTTAGGCTAGGTTAAACGAGGACTTGATTAAAACAGGGGGAGTTGGGGGTTGAAGACGACACAGTGACGTGGAACTGCCCTAGTGCATGAGAGATGAACGCTTCCCTCTAGACGAGGAGAGAGGGAGTGGCAAATGTCGCGAGCGATTCAAAGTCGGGAGCTATTTTTTATTTCTTGTTCAGTACATGAGATGGCAAAAATAAGGCCAAGAGATGGGACAAATAAGAAGAATGTCTACTTAACAACACTTCACAAATATTTGAGTGTACGAGATAGGATAAATTCAGGTGGAAATTTCCTAGCATACGAGATTACGAGATGGGCATGAATCAACACTGATCCCCCATCTCATCAAAATTACTCCTCTTGTCCTGGATTTGTTGAGCTTATTTCAGTTGAGGGGGAGAGTTTAAACCCTGATTATTATTCTCCCAACCTCCCTCCCCCCCAGCCCTTAATTTTGCTTCCACCTACCCTTCAATCCAATAACTGGAAAGTAAAATCTCAAGAACCAGGCAGTGTACACTTTTCTTTTAAATAATCTCAATAGAAAGATATTCTTATCTCATCTTAATAACCTAAGGAAAAAGAAGGTAAATCAGCTGATAAAAAAAATAGTGGTATGATTTTGATTTTAAGAGAATGTGGGAAGGTCTAACTAGAACCATACATTGCAAAGCACTTCCATCAGGTAAAATGAAAAGCTAAAGCTACTTAACGGGACATGCCCTACTAGCTGCATGGCCTAAGAAGATTTTACTTTTGGCTGAAGGGCGAAGGGGGAATGATGTGACATTTAAAAGGGTTTTAAAATACCCTCCTCTACGATGACCTTTAACTGTGCATCTGCCTTCATCACTTCAGAACTATGATCGTAGCAGCTACGTTGTAAGATTATATGGAGTTGATGTGGATCGTTCAGAACGTGCGTGAATCACATGCCAATCAACTCTGTGATACAGTCAAGAGCGTGCATCACATGCCAATCAACTCTGTGATACAGTCAAGAGCGTGCATCACATGCTCATCAACTCTGTGATACAGTCAAGAGGGTGCGTCACATAGCAATCAACTCTGTGATACAGTCAAGAGCGTGCATCACATGCCAATCAACTCTGTGATACAGTCAAGAGCGTGCATCACATGCTCATCAACTCTGTGATACAGTCAAGAGCGTGCATCACATGCTCATCAACTCTGTGATACAGTCAAGAGCGTGCATCACATGCTCATCAACTCTGTGATACAGTCAAGAGCGTGCATCACATGCTCATCAACTCTGTGATACAGTCAAGAGCGTGCATCACATGCTCATCAACTCTGTGATACAGTCAAGAGCGTGCATCACATGCTCATCAACTCTGTGATACAGTCAAGAGCGTGCATCACATGCTCATCAACTCTGTGATACAGTCAAGAGCGTGCATCACATGCTCATCAACTCTGTGATACAGTCAAGAGCGTGCATCACATGCTCATCAACTCTGTGATACAGTCAAGAGCGTGCATCACATGCTCATCAACTCTGTGATACAGTCAAGAGCGTGCATCACATGCTCATCAACTCTGTGATACAGTCAAGAGCGTGCATCACATGCTCATCAACTCTGTGATACAGTCAAGAGCGTGCATCACATGCTCATCAACTCTGTGATACAGTCAAGAGCGTGCATCACATGCTCATCAACTCTGTGATACAGTCAAGAGGGTGCGTCACATAGCAATCAACTCTGTGATACAGTCAAGAGCGTGCATCACATGCCAATCAACTCTGTGATACAGTCAAGAGGGTGCATCACATGCCAATCAACTCTGTGATACAGTCAAGAGCGTGCATCACATGCCAATCAACTCTGTGATACAGTCAAGAGCGTGTATCACATGCCAATCAACTCTGTGATACAGTCAAGAGCTCGCATCACCTACCAATAAACTCTCTGATACAGTCAAGAGGGTGCATCACATGCCAATCAACTCTGTGATACAGTCAAGAGAGTACATCACATACCAATCAACTTTGTGATACAGTCAAGAGAGTACATCACATACCAAGCAACTCTGTGATACACTCGGCTAGAAATAGTAAATTTAGACCAACACTATTGCACGTGGATCATATTTGATTAAACATTAATGTAGATAAAGAGTTAATAGAAAATCTTAGTAATGAACATTGTCACAATATTAATTACTATTTAGATATAAAGTTCATTGAAAAGGCCGTGTTTGGACCATTTTAGAATAGCTTCACAAATAAGCACTGTGCACAAATCTTCATTCTGTAATAACAGGTACATACTGTAGTTATTAACAAGAAACTGTGTTGCTTTGTCCCCCATCGTCACCGCGGAGAATGTCGAGTAATCGTTCAGATACGAATGCACTGCACACATTTCTGACATATCTTAGGTGTTTTCTTTTCCCTTTTACTCCCCTTCCCGCGCGATCCAGGAGCTGAGCTGGGTCTGCTATGATGAACGCTCTTGATTAGATATGTGATTTTTCCTATTAAAATATATAATTTTAGGGTTTTCATCTTATATTAAGGTAAATATGGTATATTATTAATACTATTTTTGAAGGAAGCGGATTGAGTGGGAAAGGTAGGCTGATAAAACCCTTTGTTATCCCTTACGACATGTAGTCAACTTTTATTCTTATATCTTGAACGTTATTTTTATTTATTTCCCCCTTGAATCGAATTTATCGTACATTCTTTCTCTAACTTCATCAACAATTTAACAACAAAAACTTAACACGCAGCAACATTCTGTTGAATGTAAAAATGTCATAAATTTGATAGCCCTTTTTTTTTCTAAGCACGTCACGTCCATTATTTAGTATGTTTTTTAAAGTGGGGTTGCAATGTTTTGTGAGACTTTTAGTAGAAGAGAATATTGATACGTATGAAAGTTTCAGCAGAAACTCCTGATCAATAAAAAGCACACTTACCATATAGACTTGGATGTAAACTTTTGACTAAACTAGTTCTGACGATATTCAAGCTTTCCCAGCACGCACACATACACTCACAAAAAAAAAGTTGAATAATTAATGAACAGTATCACTATGAGCATGCACACACAATTTCCAAGGCAGTCCAACCCAAATTCATAATTTGTATGATGTAAACAGTAAACATCAATAAAACATATCTCATTTCCAAAGTCCTGATAATATTTCAAAGTATAATCGGTAAAGGCGTGAAAGGGGGTGACTTTAGTATAACAATTATTTATCACGTGTTTGAAATATTATCCATGAAAGGTTTAACATGCTAAAAGACTTATCAAAAATGGTATATCACGTTTTAAAAGTATCCTAAAATCATTGGCCAAAAATATTAATTTTCTAGTGCCTTAAGATTGAGTGGAAAGGGATGCGAAAAAGGTTAAGTGTTTTTTGCAGTTTTTACAACAACAAAATTTATTTTGACAAATAAGTCAAATATTGCTCATGTAGAAACAAAGAGTTTAATGTTATTCACACGGTGATATCAACAGTTGTTGAAGATTTATCATGAGCATAGTGGCATAAGATGAGCAACTTATTAAATGAAGGGGAAAAAAAGTGGTCATTAATTTCCAGGTCACCGTTGACAGATATTCAACAGCTGTTGATAGCACCACGGGAAGAAATTTAAATTATATGTTTCTACTGGAACAATATTTGATATTTTTTTCCAAAAATGTTTTGATATAAAAACTGCAAAAATACTGACTTTTTGTCGAATTCCTTCCCAACTCACCTTATATTTATGGAAAGGGTAACCGAATTTGCATGGAGGTAAAGTGGAAAACCATTTTTATAAACTCCTCCTTACACCCTACCGAGATTTGAACCTCTATCTCTCCATCATGGGTGTAATAGTCTACTGTGAGACCAGTGCGTTAGACCACGCGGCCAACGAAGTGGGTGACATTCTATTAATTCCTTTTAAAATTCCTCGATTTCTCTAATCAACAAATTATTCATCCAAGTTTCCACCATTTAAACTTTTGCTCTAGCAAATAGTTTCAAATTATCTGTTGCGCGCTTGATAGTTTCGAAAAGGAGAGCCTCAGTGAGTTATGTATGATTGAAAAAACTATCCCATTTTATAACGAATTTTTATTAGATAATATCGAAACAGAAATAAAGTATTAGAATTGTGTCGCGTGACCGCTTCAATGTCGCGAGATTTCATGGATATGTCAGCAGTTCTCGGTCGTCTCGAACTAACCAGTCTCTACTGTGCAACGTAAATTCTGGTTTTTGTTGTTGTTGTTGATATGACACTCATTAGTTGTTTTTTTATTTAAAAAGAGTTTGGACCTACTTTTATAGAACATGTATATTTTATTTATGTCTGGAACCAGTAATAAAACCTAATGGCAAGTAGTCTATAAAATGTAGTTGCGCCAAGGTATGAACCCCGTAACCCAAAGGGCAGGAGAATCACAAATCCTTAAGAGGAGGTTGCTGATTATTAATTCATATATAAATATTTGCATCAGAAACCTAAGGGTGCCACCTAATTTAAAGCATGTGTTATGTGTAATGAGAATGACAGTTCTGAAGCTTCCAAACAATTAAAACAATCCTCAATTATTTTCGAATGTTCTGTTGTGACCCTGTTAAAAAAAAATACTTCATTTGTTTGAGGTAGTCTGGATGTATGTTTCTAACCATTAACTTTGATCTCAGCACTGAGACATTTCACATGAAACGCCCTTGAGAAATAGGTTAATTCCGTATTTTCATAAACTTTTTAAACTATAAAATCAATAGTTAAATATTTTTAAACATAGAGGGACATTTTGATATCTTTCCCCTCTATTTTGACGTGAACTATATTTTAAAATGAAGTCGACCAATTCCTAAGTAACCTGGGAATTCTGGACGTCTATAATAAGTATTAACGCCACAGTAGCCTTAGCTCATGTTTCCAATTGTATACTTGGTTAACTCGAAGCTATTTTGCGAAGAGAGTTTCATTCGATACGTAAACTATTTGCGCTGTGTATCTAGTCAGGGAAAATTTAAATTTCCTTCTGATTTCGCCGTTTAAGGCTCAAACATGAATATTAATTTTTATATGATTTTTTTATCAAGATACCAGGAGTTTTTATTTAGATTTTGATGACGTCAAGAATTGCAGCATAATATTTACTTCAGTTTGACATTAGAAATATTTTGTTATCGCTCTTAATAATTGAGATAAAAAGTTTCGTAAGATTAACCTTTAGTTAAATGGGTGTAATGCTGGTTATGTGTTGCCCCGTTTACGGTAAAGCTCCTTCTAAACTCGATGCACCCTAACCACTAAACATTATCACACTTAGACACCAATGTACGAAATAGAAAGAGAGGAAAGAAAATGATTTTTTAATCCTGCGAAACTTCTTGTCTATGAGCTTAACACCCTCTTCCGCTGACGATAATACTCTACTTTTGGCATCGGTACCGTTTTGACTTGTATTTCAATATTAAGTTTTCCTTGTTTCCTATTGTAATGAGACTGTTTAGGACCCCTCTCACATATTAAAAAAGTAATGGATGTAGTGCATTTTTCTTTAAAGTACTGTGAGTAAAATATCCTTTTAATACTTCATCCATGGAGAGTCACACGATTTAAGAAGTAATTTCAATATATTGCACCATACAACTTTTTTTCTTTAAAAGATCAACTCCGTTGTATTTAGTAAAATCTTGCTACACGCTGGCTCCCTCTACCCAATAGAAAGCCAGCCTTCACAACATTAGGTTGTCATGACTTTTTTCATTAGTTAGTTTTGAAACAGGTGACAAGGGGTCCAAGAAGCAAGGGGTAAGTCATATAATTATAAGCTGCTTGTGCGTATGGACCTACAAAGTAATATAACACTACGCAGTACACAAAACACGGAACATGTAATATTTTAGAAAAACAGTCCATAAATTAAGAAAAACAGTATCATTAATATCAAATCTTCAGTACCAAAGGTGAAATTATCTAGATAAATCTCATGCAAATTTAAATAACTTACTTATTTCACAAGTATAAGAATCATATATAATCAGAGCACATAACAGTGTGATGAGTGCGTAGTAACGTATGTACACGTCATCATCACAAAATCCGGTATCATCCGCATCATCATAATCATCAGTATATAATCCCGTATCATCATAATTGGCACCGTATCGCGGGTCAAATATCACATATAAAACCATATCTTCATAATTGGCTCCCAATCGCGAGGCATCATTAGTACAATATCTCTCATATAATCTCAATAATACTTTACTATTATATATACACACATTTGTTTTAATGGAGTTTTTTAATTTACATCCTGGCAGAAAGATTTCTACTAGTTGTTTCCGTGAAAACACTAAATATCCTGAGTTGGAGAATATTTATTTTTATATTTACAAAAAAATACACTTCATGATCCAAAAGATAATGTTACAATGTAGGACTATTTTTAATTTTTTTTAAGAATGTTAGGTTTGTGTTTCAAGGTTATATCTTTAAGGGCCGATCTTATGACTACCACATAAATATTTCTATCGGGAGGTTAAAGTTAGCTACCAGATAAAAGTTATCAGCCAGTTTAATATTTTAAGCATATTATGAACTAAATTTATCTGCCGGATAGTTATCTGTAGGAGGAATAAATTTGTATGCATAAAACGCAAGGTTGGTGCTGTTTTTACTGGTGTGTGCATGCGTACAACCTGGCTAGTAGCTACAACGCTCTACACTTTGTTAAATAATGGCGGCTAAACGCGTGTGAATAAACAGATGGCGTCACGTGGGCGCAGAAGCTAAGATGCCATGCAAGTACTAATTTCGTTGTTTGACAAAATGTGGTCAGTTGTTGGGTACAACGTTAACAAAATTTAAACCTCCCGATAAAAATGTGATAGATAAATATATTTTATCAAGCAGATAAATGCTCTCTGGCAGTCATAAGACACACTTCTAACTTATCGACCCGATCGAAATACTTATCAGTCAGATTAATATTTATCCATCCCTTAAACTCTATCTACAGGTTGAACAGACCCCCCTTCAATTGCTCATTCCATTCATTGGACCGAAGGAGACCATTCGACAAGTAAGCTAACCCACAAAATGCAAGATCAATTTTCTAAAACTTAACGATTCTGTGTCATGACCATGAAATACATCATATAGGCCTAAGGATGAGGTTTCTCATCATAAGTAAATGCTTCATCCACACGGTTATTACATTTTCATACTTCTTTTAAGAAAACTTCTTTAGTTTTTTGTATATTTAAAAACACATGAGTGTCTTAGAGACACTCCTTAAATCGATAATTTCTTTAACGTATTCACAATCCTTTTTGATAAAGTCGATCAATTGAACATTTTTCAACATATATTTAGAAAGTAGGGACCATTTTCTTTTTTATTCATTTTTTTGCAACACGTTTTACTACCCCAGGCTATATGTCTATGAACTAATTACTTTAACGTGCTAGGTATGAGAAAGGTATGATTTAAATTAGGAAATCCACCCTCACCTTGCCGGGATTGAATCCCAATCGTCCCCTCTTCAGCAGTCCAAGTCTATTGCGATAGTGACGATTTAGACCATGTGACAACTGAAGTGTGTTCCAGTTCACTTATGACACGAACAACTTCGGTGGCCACATGGTCTAAGTCATCACTCTTGCTATAAATTATACTGCCAATGACTATGAGATCGGGCCTTGAATCCCAGGTGTACCGAGGGTATTTTTTTCTGAATAGTTTTTCACGCAAATGGGGTTACACTTCTTCTAAATTCAATCTTCCTCATCATACAAAGGTGTATAGCCCCAAAGGGTAGTAAGACACGATGCTAAACAAAACACTTAGTGGGTAGAAAGAAAGGATGGAGGTATCTGAACATGCATTCGATTGGAAGAAGAAGGGAAAACAATTTAGGAAAAGTACCTTCAGTACACCCATCCGGGATTCGTGACACAACCTCTCCGTCACTGGCAAATCAAACTAATGAGCATGACGTCTAGTCCGCGCCCTCTATATGAGATGATTAGGGGGTGATTTTAATACTTTCATTGGTGTCCACGTGGATTAAATGTCAGATTTATCTAGTTTGGTTTCCAAGGAATGAGAGGGTCGATATTAGAATCCCAATCAGTAGTAATGAGGATAGGTTTATTAGAAATAGTTTCCCACTATAATCCCACGACGATTCGGGTATATTTTCTACTAAATCCTACCATCCTTATTTTTACCCCATTAGAGATGTTACTTTAAAATAGCCCAGATAAGTACAAAGACGTGGTATGAAAATTAAATTAAATATTTTAAGAATACGGCTAACTATACACAGGTGATATTTGCAAAGGTCATTTATGATATATATATATATATATATATATTTTTACATCAATTATTGTTTCCAGCCTGTGGCATGGGTCAGTTTTTTATTCAAGCCATATATATTCTCCACTACCGGCTGGCTAGGCCTGTCGTAGTTTCATATAATTTATATTATGACTTAAGACTAGGACAGGCACAGCAACCGGTCCCCAGCCGTTAAGTTATCAATGTCAAAGGGTAAACCTTAATTTCACCAATGATAAATTTTTTGGACATGCCGGGAATTGAGCCCGGAACCCTTAGCTTAGCAGGCATACGCGCTACCAGTGGATCTTGACCTGCTGTTTAACACGTACACTCAAATTACAAAGGAAAAAAATGTTTAACTTGATGAATACAAGAACTAATATATTATAATAATGTTTGGCAGATATTAACTCACGGTGAATTCGGGTTGCCGGGAAATGCCCAAACTTCAGGAAAACTGCCTCAGCTGACTATTTCAGGAGCATCAGCAGAACGACATCTCACCCGCAGGCCCCACTTCAATGAAATGGCAGAGCTATTTCACTCAGTTCTCCACGCAATCGTCTATCGCTAGTTGTCATTCGGCGCAATTCAGCAACTTAGGTCCCCCATTTTTGTGTTCGGGTGGAAACCCTCCCAGAGTACGTCAGTTCTGTGTGTATATAACCGTCACTCCTAGCTTCACATATTGTATTATATTTTTTCAATTCAATGGAGGAACAACTTCGACGTTAATCTACATCGACGAACAATCTACCGGTGACTACGATGTGTGTGGCGTTGGTCTTTCCACCTCGACGCAGATGAAACCTCGTCTGAGACTTTGAGTATTTAAAAGTTAGAATCTGCGTTAGAATTATAGTATTCTTTCTTTATCTATGTCCATATGACATTGTTATGTTTTTCAGAGTAGCTGGCTTGTTTTTATATGCCCATAAGGTATAATTTTGAATGATGGGCTTAGTGCTCTATGTATCTTGGTCCATTGGACATTATTTACAATGTCAGTTTTTCTGACTTTTTCTAAGTGCTTAAGGACTTAGTTTTATATACTAGGGAATAGTAATGACTCCCTAATCTGTATGATTATGATTAGGATCACTTAATGGGGGAAATCAGGTTATCTAACGCTTTGTTATATGACCTAGTTAGGTCTGTGACAGATAGCAGACACTTGTTTCTTTTTACTGTACCTTGTTTACGGTACGCAACCTGTGGGAGCACTAAAGGCTGGTAGTAGGGGCCCGCGGGGATAGTGCTTAGTTTCCGGCCCCCTTCAGGTGCTGTTTATATTTGTTAGTAAATGTATTGTTTGCACTAGTTATTGTGTGCTCAAGATTGGGTGGAACTATAAACATACCATTGAATGTCTAGGCAGTACTAATTAGGAATAGACCGGTCATAGTATATTTACAGCCTAGATTCCTGGTAGCTCACCATTTACTATTTGTAAAATGGTAGTTCCTATTCTAGGAAATTAATCTTTGTGTTTCGTAACTCTCAATGGAGTTAACTCTTGCTAGCTAGTTCATTTAACCAACATCTTAATAATTATTTAAATTAGGACTTACTAGAATTAGATATCCTTAACTATTATTTAACTATATTTAATGTATATGCTTTTCAAGTCAAAGTCTAGTAGGGGGGCCTAGATAGATTTATTATATTGCTGCCTAACTTTTAATTAGTATTTGCTTTCTATTTATTTTGCCACCTTGTTGAGGCAGATGTACCTTCCTAGCAGAATGTGCTTTAGTACTAAATTGAAGAGTTACTTGATAACTGATTTAATTTCACTAAATAAGCAAAGGACTGATTAATCTAAGATATATTTGAACCTTATGTAATTCTATTAACTTGTTTAAATTTAAATAAACTGACTTGTTATACTTGCATATTTATCATATGCGTGCACCTTCCAAACCTTCCTTATTTGACTTTGTTTGTAAATGTAATCGTCACTTCTTCTATTAGATAGAAGAAGCAACGGTTCATACACACACTATATATATATATATATANAAGTTTATTACCCCTACTATCCCTTTTTTTGGTTCGTTTCCAAATGCACTTTTAATGGCCCAGTCTGCTAATGCAGCGTCCCACAAACAGTGTGCCGCGACGGGCAGTGAATTAGGTGTGCCATGCGGCCAAAGCCCAGAGTGCCGCATATCGCTGTTCTTTTACTTTTTTTTTAGCATTGCGTCTTACTACCCGTTCGAGTTATACGCCTATGTGCTAATTACACTAATGGGTTATGGTTGAGGCTTGAGCAAGGCTGAAGTTAAAGGGAGAGTGGAAAACCATTTAGTAAAAAAACACCCTTAATACTCTTGACCAAGATTTAAACCCCGATATCCCTGTCATCGGCAGTCTAGTCTATTGCGAGAGTGACGCCATAGACCATATAGCTACCGAAGAAGGTCTAAGATAATATTAAAATAGTGGATTTCCAAATCTTTTTTATTGTTTTTAATAGCTACGTCCAACCCTACGGCTATTAACCATTTTAATCAGTGGTAAAATGGTGAGAAGATATTTTTTATAAGAGCAAGTACTACTACATTAGTGAATAGAGCGGATTAGGAAACCACTTACAAGATCCAGTTTAAAAGTAGGTAATAAATTAAATGGCGGGGGGAAAAAACACGATCAAAGTGTAGCGGGTTGAGATCGAACGTTGGACTTGTGAGTCAGAGTCAGACTCCCATGCCGGTATTTTAACTGAATTAAACCACTAACTTTACTTTCCTTGAAATCACTTATTAGTCATAGCTTATAAATAGTTTCACCTAATAAAGAGTGGTTTGAGAATCTTACCTCAGGCCATGAATTCGCGTCACTCTCGGATGATCTGGTATACAAGTTTATACACTCGTCTGTCTGTCTGTTGGTTGGTTATTATTATATGATCCGCTTTATGGTGCTCTTATTGGTGATTTTACTAACAATTTTACAACAGGTCGCAAAGAATCATTCTCATCAATGCGCCAACAGAATCTTCCCCCTCGGGTCCCTTTAATTATAGTAGAATTAAATTGGAAACATGGCATGAATGGTTCGGATTCCATTACAATTACTAAGGGGACTGCCTAGATAGCTAAAATATTGCCAATCAAATGTTGTTGCTAGGTTAAACATTGATTACACCTTGAACAGTCCACGAGCTTGTTGTTTACTGGAATGAGCACAAAACTATTTTCTAAGACCCTCCATATACATATACAACTTGTAAATATAATTTAAAAGTTGATATTTTCCCTCTGAAAAGTATGAAAATTCCCATATTTCTGTTGATCATTAAGAGTTAAATGTCCGGGAAACGAAAGGTAAATGGTATAGGAGCGTAGAATGGATCTTTGGGAATAGAATGATGTCATTTAACAAGGAGGGGTCACAACACAAATTGTATTGTCATTTTTATTTTCCTACTCCCCTGTTTGTCCTCCTACTGATGGAGGGATCCACCCAAGAACGTTATAAGACCACTAGGTTTTTGGTGTATAGGAATTTCTGTTTGCTCGATTGTTCTAACGCCTTAAGAAGGGAGTGTAGAAAAAGTCAGTGTTTTTGCAATTTTTATATCAAACTTTTTTTGTTAAAAGAAATTAAATATTTCTCCAGTAGAAACAAAGAGTTTAATTTTCTTCACGTGGCGATATAAACAGTTGTTGAATATCTTTCAAGGGTGTCTTGGAATTTAAGTACAACATTTTCTCTTCTTTTAAAAATTTTCTGATCTAATGTCGCTATGTTCATGATATATATTAAAAAACAAACTGTTTATATAACCATGTAAAGAAAATAAGTTGTATGTTTCTACTAAAGCAATATTTTATTTATTTTTACCATTGTAAGTTTTGCTATAAAAACTTTATGAAAATCTTCCTTAGATCACGCTCCATGTCCTACCACCTCGATGAGTTTCACTCACTTGATCACTTTTGATCACTCAATTGATCACTCTTGAGTAGTAGCATATAAACCTATCTATCGGCTGAGCCTATAATATTCCAAATAACAGTTGTCAGAAATGTCCCAGTGGTGAAAACACTAGGATAACTAAATATACACAAGTCTTAGAGATGTGTTACTTATAGGTTGAATGAAGAACCATAGATATTTAAAATAAATGGTACAGAACTCCGCACGGACTTTCTCGCTCTAATGTTTAAAAATGGATACAGTTACTTAAAACTCGAAATATATGTGAAATAAAATAATATACACTAGCAAACTCAAGCATAAATTGCACTCTACTTATGTAAAACTTTTTTGAGTCCCGGTTTTAAATTTTATAATTGTATTTTTAAAGAATTAATGTCCTCATGTGTATGTTTGGACCGATAAAAAGATCAATATTAGGTCCACAAGGGTTAACACTTCTTATTAGAATTTCAACTTCCAGTTAAAATTCTCGACATTTTATTAGGTGTTGCACATCTTCGTGTCATCGCATTGTTATTAAATTCCCCATTTATAATCATTTTGACTATTAAAAAATGTAAATATTGACTATTGAGTCTAAAATGGAGATAGATCATTGTTGTACAAACAATTCTCTTAAGAGGTTTATATAACATAAAATTTTTGAGAGACTTACTTATATTTAATTACTCTATGGCATTGGAGAATTATTGCGTTAAAGCTTTAGTAGTATCTCTTTACAACTAAAGCTCACAAAATTGTATTAATATATTTGCCAATATCTCAGAAATTGTTGGTTTTATAAAAATATATTTCAGATAAAAGTTAATTTATTTTTAATAGTACTACAATTTTGCAATGATAAGCTATTTAGTATCTCAAATATTTGTGGAGATACGGACATTTCAGCTTCTGTAAAGTACTCTAAGATTCATTTTCATGGGAAAATGAAAATAGACAGTTTATTTATAATCTTAATCAACGCCTGGATACGAATTTTAATCAAAATCGTTATAGCCGAATTTGATAAAATCTACTTTTTCTCTTTTCATCCTTTATTAAACTACTCTTAGTTATAAGTCAAAACAGACACACAGACAAACGGTATTACAAAAACCACATTTTAGGTTTCGGGGTGGGGGCATGAAACGTCGACGTCCATTACCATTTCCCGTTAGTTTTTTTATGGTCGCAATACTTAAGCCTTTAGTGTTTGAAAAGTCAAGATATATATATATATTTGCGTAGAGCTTGAAAGTTATTGGTTCTGTCAAAATATGCTTCGAATAAAATATGTGTATTATAAATAGTTCTACATATTTGTAATGATAGTAGTTTTATATCTCAAAGAGTTATGGAGATATGAAAAAAAAAAGATAATTTACCCATCAGACCAGAGCCCTTAAAGTCATTTTGCCGAAGTATTATGAGTAGCCATTTTGTTTATTATATTTATAAATATTTTAAAATTAAATTTAATCATAAACGTTAGAGCCGGTTTTGAGAAAATTGACTTTTTCTCTTTTTGCCCTTCAGTAAACTACCCTTAATTTTAGGGTTAAATATACAATTCCAAAAAAAACCTTGGGGCTACCCTATGAAAACCCTAGATACCAAGTTTTAGCGTAATCAATAAAATAGTTTAGGCTCTAGTTGGAGGTACAGAGAGACGGAAATTCAAAAACCACTTTTTCGGATTCGAGGCGTCATGAAACGTCGATATTCATCAAAATCTTGAGTTCGATGTTTTTGATGATCGCAATACTTTCTCTACCTGTAAGATGGCAAGAAAGTAAAAATTGTTTAATTCAAAAAAACAAAAAATAATTTAACTAGCTTATATCTTATTATCTTAAAGATAGGGATAAAACATTCAAACGTATTTTAATTAACATTAGAATGAAAAGAAAGGCACTAGTAGTGTATTTAAGAACAGATTAAGTTAATTTTAACCAAATAAATCTTATATCTAAATTTATTAGATACTAGCAATCCCGCATGGCTTTGCCCGTGACCCACTGTGGTATTAGAATTATATAAGCACCCCTCGCCCCCCATGGTGCCCGTTTTGCCATGAGAATTTAATTATCAGATTTAAAATATTGTCTTCAAAAATGTGTTGAAAATAGTCTAATTAAAATTTTAATTAAAAATTTAAAAATCCGGCTTAGAGTTGCATTCAGACCTCCTTACGTCCACCTATATTAAAAATTTCAGATCTCTGGGTGCCACAGATTTGGCTGGGCATCGCACACAAACAAACACGTTATTATTGTATGGATTGGTAAGTAATGGAGATTAAATAAAGATGAGTTACATACCCTGTATTCCTTACAAGATATTGTTAGGATAATCAAGTCTTGTAGATTACAGTGGGCAAGCTATTCAGCGTGAATATGAGATTCTAGAACATTGTTCAGGGTATTGACTGGCAAACACCGTGGAGGTGGACTGGATAGAACAAGCTCAATATTAGTATAAGGTGTAATGAGGTGGACTGGATAGAACTAGCTCAAGATAGGGATAGGATGTAATGAGGTGGACTGGATAGAACTATCTCAATATTAGTATAAGATGTAATGAGGTGGACTGGAATGAACTAGCTCAAGATAGGGATAAGATGTAATGAGGTGGACTGGATAAAACTATCTCAATATTAGTATAAGGTGTAATGAGGTGGACTGGAATGAACTAGCTCAAGATAGGGATAAGATGTAATGAGGTGAACTGGATAGAACAATCTCAATATTAGTATAAGATGTAATGAGGTGGACTGGATAAAACTATCTCAATATTAGTATAAGGTGTAATGAGGTGGACTGGAATGAACTAGCTCAAGATAGGGATAAGATGTAATGAGGTGAACTGGATAGAACAATCTCAATATTAGTATAAGATGTAATGAGGTGGACTGGATAAAACTATCTCAATATTAGTATAAGGTGTAATGAGGTGGACTGGAATGAACTAGCTCAAGATAGGGATAAGATGTAATGAGGTGAACTGGATAGAACAATCTCAATATTAGTATAAGATGTAATGAGGTGGACTGGATAAAACTATCTCAATATTAGTATAAGGTGTAATGAGGTGGACTGGAATGAACTAGCTCAAGATAGGGATAAGATGTAATGAGGTGAACTGGATAGAACAATCTCAATATTAGTATAAGATGTAATGAGGTGGACTGGATAAAACTATCTCAATATTAGTATAAGGTGTAATGAGGTGGACTGGAATGAACTAGCTCAAGATAGGGATAAGATGTAATGAGGTGAACTGGATAGAACAATCTCAATATTAGTATAAGATGTAATGAGGTGGACTGGATAAAACTATCTCAATATTAGTATAAGGTGTAATGAGGTGGACTGGAATGAACTAGCTCAAGATAGGGATAAGATGTAATGAGGTGAACTGGATAGAACAATCTCAATATTAGTATAAGATGTAATGAGGTGGACTTGATAAAACTAGCTCAAGATAGGGATAGGATGTAATGAGGTGGACTGGATAGAACTAGCTCAAGATATGGATAGGGTGTAATGAGGTGGACTGGATAGAACTAGCTCAAGATAGGGCTAGGATGTAATGAGGTGGACTGTATAGAACTAGCTCAAGATATGGATAGGGTGTAATGAGGTGGACTGGATAGAACTAGCTCAAGATAAGGCTAGGGAGCGTAATTCTAGTTAGTGCGGCAATTAACTTCGGTGTTCCTAATGTCAAGGAAAGCAGCCGCATTGCGGTCCCAATACATATATGAGAATCACATGTTGAGTACAGGTCCAGGTGAGTGTGTGTGTGTGTGTGTTCTCCCAGGCTCACCTGCCCACGTGTCGCGTGCGGGATCCAGCTCTCTCTGTTTTTATTTTCCTCATCCCCCCTCCGACCCCACTTATTTTACCCGTTCAGACATTGCGAAGTCGTTAATTTTTGTTTAATGCTCTTTCATCATCCTTCTTCTGAGGTAACATTAACGAGCGTATTCACCTGCCCTTGTCCGGCCGAGATGTGGATGGAGCCAATTCGCGAACACCCACGGGTATAACACACCCTCCCCTCTCTCTTGTCCCTTTAATCAGTCACGTGTCCCATCACATCAATTGAAACATATGTATACACCCGCTTCGGTGGCCGCTTATTCTAACGCGCTACTCTCGTTTTTAGACTAGACTGCCAAAGACGCGGAGATTGGGTTTCGGTACCGATCGGGACTACTGTGGCTGGTTTTCCCGAATGGTTTTCTACTCTCTCTCCATGCAAAAGCTCATGCATTTCCTCTGAATTAAACTTTCCTAATTCCTAAGACATTAGTGTTTGTGTAAATTTATACTATTTCTAGCCGACTGCATCACAGAGTTGATTGGGATGTGATGCACGCTCTTAAGGGGGCCGCCTTGGTCAGGGAGAAATTTCCGAACAGACGTTCAGCTCTAACAATATTAAATTCAACGATGCGTTGTTTCAAAATATATTTCACTCCAAAATAAAATTGAAAGATTCCAAAAGGTCTCTTTTTCCTTAAATCCTTACATTTTGAGTTTTAATAATAGAAACAAATGTGTGAAAATGTGCCATTAGCTCAATTTCAACTTGTGGCTTAGTATAGCATATTTGTGGAGCTATGAGACTGGGCTTGAGGAAAAATAAATCTAGATTTAGACTCCTTTGAACTAATACAGTAATTTTTTGATAGGATCACAACAGAACTTTTTAAGAAATTTGAGAATAAGCAGATTTCTTTCCTCTTTGCCTTGAGATCAGAAATTTTCTTTCTCCTCTTTCTTATTTATATGATAATCGGTGATTGTAGAGGAAGGGTGAAAGGGAGTGCCGTATAAACTTAAACAGAATAGAAATTTTTTTCCAGAAAACCACACAAGCCATTCATCGTAATTTAAGCCATGTGGCCTGAGAGAGATTGATTGGTACTTCCTCGCTGACTGAGGCAGCAAATTACATTGCTATACAACAAATTCCTGACGTCAATGTAATTCAAATAATTTACTATAATAGGCCTCAAATATGACATCTACTCCTAGATCTGTAACTGGTGCTGGTCCTCCTAGAATGTGAGTCAGCTGCTCCTCGCTATGACCACAGTGCTGGTCCTCCTAGAATGTGAGTCAGCTGCTCCTCACTATGACCACAGTGCTGATCCTCCTAGAATGTGAGTCAACTGCTCCTCGCTATGACCACAGTGCTGATCCTCCTAGAATGTGAGTCAGCTGCTCCTCGCTGACCACAGTGCTGGTCCTCCTAGAATGTGAGTCAGCTGCTCCTAGTTATGACCCCAACACTGGTCCTCCTAGAATGTGAGTCAGCTGCTCCTAGCTATGACCACAGTGCTGGTCCTCCTAGAATGTGAGTCAGCTGCTCCTCGCTATGACCACAACACTGGTCCTAGAATGTGAGTCAGCTGCTCCTCGCTATGACCACAACACTGGTCCTAGAATGTGAGTCAGCTGCTCCTAGCTATGACCATAGTGCTGATCCTCCTAGAATGTGAGTCAGCTGCTCCTCGCTATGACCATAGTGCTGATCCTCCTAGAATGTGAGTCAGCTGCTCCTCGCTATGACCACAACACTGGTCCTAGAATGTGAGACAGCTGCTCCTCGCTATGACCACAACACTGGTCCTAGAATGTGAGTCAGCTGCTCCTAGTTATGACCACAGTGCTGATTCTCCTGCAGAGGCGGACACACACCTTGTCCCTTCCAATACCATTTGCCGGTGGTGAATTGTGAGCCGGCCGTCCACGCGCCATTAACACACACTACCGTTACTTACTGTTAAACGCAACTACTCAGCTTGCACGATTACCACCCAGGAGTTTCACCTGGTCGACCGAGACAGTTGACGAACGAGAAGCGGCCCTTACCCCGCGAACGACGACACAAACCTCTTTAGAAATGTGTGAGTTGCATGCGTTGTGACCAGTTTCGGTGTCAGGCGTGCCAAACTATTTTGATCACGGGGAACACACTGAAAAATAGAAAATACTAAGAGGGCCACGTTAAAAAAATTCATTATTGCCAGTTGCCACAATTTTTTTAAAATAAAAATTAATTCTAACTTACTAAAATAAAAAAGTAGGCCCTTGTATGAAACAATAAGACATATTTTATATTATTTTTACCAGAAATTCGAAACGTTTTGTTTACAGCAATATTGGGCGTGCGCGCGGCGTGAGAAAATACCAGTGTTTCTGCAGGTTTTCTTAACAATATTTTGTAGGTCAAAATAAATCAAATATGTTTTAATTTGAAACATGTAGTTTAATTTTCTTCAGATAACGATATCAACATTTGTTGAATATCTGTCAAGGGTGTCCTGGAATTAAATTACAATTTTTTTCTCTTTGTTTAAAAGGTTATCATCTAATACCGCTATGTCCTTGACAGATATTCAACAACATGATATCACCGGGTGGAGAAAATTAAACTCTATGTTTCTACTGGGAAAATATTTTATATATTTTGACCAAAAAAATGCTATGTTATAAAAACTAAAAAAAACACTGACCACTACACCACAAGACTGGTTTTCTGTCCAGGTTCTAGGGATGAGGAAGGAAGCATTTTAGAGGTAATCTACTTGCATTTGATTGATAAGAAAATGGAAAACCATTTAGGGGGAAAAAACTACCTTCATTAAACCTAACAGGAATTCGAACCCCAATCTCCCCAACCTAAGCGGGTAAATCACGAGAGTGACGCCTTAGACCATTCGGCCACTGAAGTGGGTCTCTCTATTTTACGTTCTAAATGTCAAAAATGAGAACTGGAGACAAAAAGGTGAAACTTTCTCTTAGAATCTTATCTCTGATGTACTCGACGTGACGGTTGTCACGACCCCTTGGGGAGAGGAAGTATTGTGATCGTTAAAACAAAATATTGAGATTTTGATGGAAGTAGACTTTTCATGACCCCCCTGAAACAAAAAAAAAAGGGGGGGATTCACCGACGCCATCTGTCTGCTATTTGGCCTAGAGTGGAAACCTTTTTCCCGATCGAACAAAACCTTCATAAGATAACCCAGAGTTGTTTTTTTTTAGGGGGGGGGGGGGGATTTTGCTATCAAACCCTAAAATTNCTATCCAACCCTAAAATTAAAGGTAGTTTAAATAAGAAAACAAACAAAATTGCTTGTCTAATTTTTCCAGGAAAATTATTTAAAGGCTACTTTACATAAGCGGTTTTCTCCAATTTGGATCACATTCATACACATATTTTTAAATACGAAATAGATTATTATCCTTCATTGCGAAGTTGTAGGACTGCCAAAAAATACAAGTATTTTTTTAAACAAAGATACCAGCAGAGTTATCTCAGTGTAATTTTATTTTAACTCTATGAACGTGGGTTTGAACCCAGGAAAGATATTTCTTTCCCTTCCCTATACAGTGTACAGTTTGTGAATGTGATATTTAGGGGTTAACCAGCCCCGTGGTGTAGTGATCAGTGCACCTGTCTACGATCCTAGGGGTTCCGGGCTCGTTTCCCGGCTGTTACCTTTGGGTATTTTCCCCGAAAGGGGAATTACCCCTACGGTCGCCAGGAATTGGTTGTTCATGCTTAGGTTAAGTTAAATGTTTCCAATGGTTCTACACCCTTACACTCACTATCACCATCACCTCATATCATCAGGACATGGAAAGAGCCTCCACGGAAAGGATGTACGATCAGTACATTTGGGACTCACCTGGACAAAAGTACATTAGTACAGGCTAATCTTTCCACTACTGGTCTACGGATGATGTAACCCAAAAGAGCAATTTTATTATTATTATTATTATTATTATTATTATTATTATTATTATCTGAATAGGTAGTAAGACTCTGTGATAAAAAAAAAATAGAGAGAGGCCAATTTGACGCTCGGATGGAACGAGTGAACCCAAAGAGAGGTTGACACGCGACGGCACTTTATGTAATAATAATGACTATGTCACTCCCCTTGGGGGTGCGGAGGGGGGATGGAGGGGGGAGCCTCTTCTGTCAAATAAGAAAAGGGGGAGGGGGTCATTTTGAAAGACATTGCATGGCCCTCAACTCGAAGAGTTATCCATAATGAATGGCATAAAGACTTACCTTCGAGTCTCTATTGGTGTAAATGCCTTTGAAAAAAAAAGTTCCCTTTTTTTTACTATAAAAGGTAATATACGGAGGTTATACTTGATAGGAGATAATTTTATTTTCAGCAGAACGCAATTATTGTGAGATTGTTGGTAGACTTGAAGCTGCTGCTATTTCGTGAAATGAGCACTTATCCCCTCAAAGACATGAAAATAGCAAAGATTTTTAAGTACCAGAAGGGCCTTACCTTCATAAACCCGTGTAATGGGTTACAATCACACACATCTAATAGGTACAGACTTCACCCTTTTTTGGTAATGGACTACACGATAAAGTACCTAAATACTTATATTCGAAATGAAATTACAGTAATTCCTAAAAAGGGAAGCAATTCGTGATTGTTTATTTTCCTGACGTACACTAGGAAGATGTAGAAAATGACAGATACAAATCCATTTCCATGCTATCAACCAACATAAAATTAATTATATGGGTGCATGTGCGTTACTAAGACCGATTTAAGAGCACCGCATATTTGTAAAGAAATATCATCATAGTGTTGTATTTCATATGGTAAAGTCGGTTCTGAAGCTTCCAAACCACTAAAAAATTCCTCAGTTACCTTATAATGTTCTGTTGTGACCCTCACACTGCTGTATTTTTTATGGTAATGGCAGTTCTGAAGCTTTTAAACCACTAAAATAATCCTCAATTATCTCAGAATGTTCTGTTGTGGCCCTGTTAAATAATGACTTTATTTGTTTGAGGAAGGCTAGATTTATGTTTATTGTCATTTACTTTGATCTCAGATCTGAGACATTTCAACTGAAAACTCCTAGGAAATAAGTTAATTTCACCTTTTCAAGTTATTTTAATTTTAATTATGTTCCTGATGATGATAATGATGACAGTGAAAATTATATATTTTAATTTTATAGGTTGGTTTATTTCTCTTCCATTTTGGCGTGAACTGTATTTTGGAATGAAAAAACCCTTCTTAAATTAAGCTGTATTTCTGGGCGTCTCTAACGCGTCTCAACGTTTCGGAAGGTTGAGTCCAATCATTCTCAACATAAGTTCTCTCTTCCAAAGCTTAGGTTGGGGTCAGGTCCGTGAAGTTTGCAGCACCACTAACGCCACAAATTCTGAAACCTATGCCAATATTTAGTGCTGAAATGTACATTTTGTTGTGCCAAGAAAACGTTGGTTTCCTGCAAAGTGCAAAGAATCCAATTCCACCACAGAAGTTCCACAAGCACCCCCTTCAACAACCAATAAGTATATTAGTAATTACTGTGGGGATTGTGAGGGATACCATTACGCCAATGCAGGGGAAATAATAAATTGGATCTAGTGTGTAAAGTGCAATAGAGGGTTCCACGAAAATTGTTGTGTGGACCTAGTAGCAAAAACCGGATGGTTCGATATCTGCACAAACTATGAGAGTGAACAATTGCAAAAATTCAACCAATATTAACTTGGTTTCAAATTCTATAAAATATTATAAAATTCAGTTTTATTGCATATTTAAATTTGTTGTTTGTTTTTATTTTTGTAGTGCAACGTTATTGTATCCCTTTGGATACAATACCACCACTACGCACTTATTTCAATATTTTTCTTTAAGAATATGTGTATGGATTTTGTGTGTTTTGTATCCATATTACTCTACTTTGAATATAAGTAAAGGGTTTTGTGTATTAGTTATTTTAAAAGAAGTACTAAAATATCATCTTAAGAAGCGATTTTCGAAAGTTGTGGCGTTATTGCATCCTTCTACCCTACATAGGCGTATAATCTGAACAGGTAGTAAGACGTGGTGTAGCTGAGATATCGCCAATCAAGTGTTGCGCTTAGGTTAAATATTGACAAAACCTTTAACACTACAAGAGTTTTTTTTGTATAATGGAATGAGCACACAACTATTTTCTATGACCCTATACATATATAGACTTCTAAACATAGTTTAATAGTTGACATGCTCCACTCTGAAAAGCACAAATGTCCACATAGTTGTGTTGATCATTAAGAACTAAGGGTAACGGAAGGTAACTGTCATAGGAGCGTTGAGAATGGATCTTTGGGAATAGAATGAGGTCATTTAATATAGGGTTCACAACATAAATTGTACTGTAATTTGTATTTTCCTCATCCCCTGTTTCCTTCACCTCTGACAAGACCTGTACTTATCACAACTTGTGAATGTGTGGAATACCAGGCCTCCACCGTGGTTCGGATTCCAAGTTAAACTGTAGGTCCTCCATTTCATTTCACAATCACCCTACCATTACACATGAGCGTAAATGCGTATAGCCCGAACGGGTAGTAAGACGCGGTGCTAATAATAATAATCATCCCCTGTTTGTTCTCCTAATGCCGAACAGCCCCACCCAGCGACGTTATAAGCCCCCTTGGTGTCTACGGTCACTATTATTCTAGTGCCTAAATATTGTGATCTTTCTCACAACAACCAAAAGGCCTTGAACCGCCAAGTCTACTCCCGCTTTCTAGTGGTTCATTCCCAGCAATGAAGAACAGGGGTAATTTGTTTTATTGACTTCAGAAAAGACAAGCCGACTGCCTAACTACGCTACTATAACGTGTTTGTTAGAAGACGAATGTGTTTGTGATTAAAATAACTACCCAGCGACCCACTTCGATAGCCGAATGGTCTAAGGCGTCACTCTCACAATAGACTGGACTGCCGAAGAAGGAAAGATCAAGGTTCGATTCCTGGTCGTGTGTACCGATGGTTTTATATATATATATATATATATGGTCTTCTATTCTCCTTCTAAGCAAACGTGGGTACACTTACTCTAAATTAAAACTTCCTCATCTCTAACACATTAGCGTAATTAGTAGTCTACATATGAGTGCAGCCTAAACGGGTAGTAAGATGTGGCGATAAAAGAAAATAGGGGGAATAAACACTCTTAGTACACACCCGGTTAGGAATCAAACCCTGCTCTTTCTGTCACAGGAAATCCAGACTAAACTAGCTTGGCACTTAGTCCACGTGCGCATCATTGTGGGTACACCCCGTGAAATAAAAAATAAATAAATAAGGAAGATTAATGCGCAATTTAACAGTCAGTGTTTATTATCCCATAACATTCAGGTGAATGGTGCCATAACTTTTATGTTTGTTTGGTTTCTGTTTTTTAAATTAAGCACGATAACTTGACTTCAGCTAATCGCAGAGACTAAACAAAAATTGTTTTGGAAAGCTAAAAGATTGGTCTTTCGTTTAAAGTAATAAAAAAATTTTTTTGCGAAATTTGACTATGATAACGTAGACAGATACCTCAAATATTGGTTTATTACTTAGGCCTATAAACTTTAAAATTAACTTTTCCTTACAGGAAACTTCAAAAATCGATCGTGAAGATGAACAAGAGCAGACTCCAATTGGCCATTTTCATCATGGGCCTGAAGAAAATGTACGTGTGTCTCTATTGGCACTTAATAAACAATCAGAACAGTTGTCACTTTTTGAATTAACGGGAGAAACAGAGGTTTTGAACGATAATGATGATCAAAATCAAGCCACTGATGAGGTAGGATTGCATTATTAAATATAATATGTCTACATTTTAAGGGAATTTAAAAAAAAGAGGATTTATACTTCTCACTTTTCCGATGTCAGTGCCAGCGATGAACGGAGTTTTTCCAAGTTAAAATTCTTAAAGACTTATTTAAGATCAACCATATCTCAAGCACGATTGAATGGACTAGCTTTGATGGCCATTGAAAATGAAATTTTCAATCAAATGGATACGGATGCAATGATAAAGGATTTTGCCCAATTGAAAGCCATAAAAGTCTCTGTATAACATGATTTTTTCAGTAATAACAGAAACAAGAAGTTAAGCTAGTAATTAATATAATTCTATCAGTAGAAAATACTAAGTAAATATACTTTTGAAAAGAAACATACCAACATACTTCTTTGTCAAACTCAAACCTGTGTTAGTGTTATACTTGAAACTTATGAGTTTAATGTATGTTGTGTTTATTTAATAAAAAATGTGCAATTAATTATTAATATCGGAATTTTGTTCAATATTCATCCATAGTTATATTTTCGTCATTGGTCTTTAATATTCTTGGGGAAACTATGGATATTGAATAAAATTGCAATTAAAATAATTGTTTGAAGAATTTTTGCCAATTACAATTTCCTACGCTCTTATTATCATTGAGGTGAGGGGGAGGGGGGTGTCATAATATGGTTTGCTTACACTTAAAAAAATGTCCAGAGCCGGCCCTGGTTTCTTGTTTGACTCCAATTAATTGTGCCTAAAATCATGTATGTGTATGTGCGTCCATTCTTACCACCCGGATAACACAAACTTGTTATTTTCCACTGCACCTTACTTACTACCCACTTGGTTCTATTCCTGTTGATAGAGTTGGGTGTTTAGTGGTATATCTTTGCTGACTGCTTGTTAATTACTTTTAACACAAGGATTACTCCAATGGATTGGCATGGTCGCGCGAGCAGTGGTACGGGCTAATTAATCCCTCAGATATTTGTTGCGAGGTTTTCCAGTCCTGAAGAGCTTATATTTTAAAAGTTCATAAATAAACCACGTAAAGCTGTTTTATACCCGAATGCTATGTTTTCATGCATAAACTGTGATGGGTAACTAAACAATAAAAATTGGGCAGTTAAACGCTACGCAGAGTGCGACCGTATCGCTATGGACGAGACCAGGAAAGTTGTAGAGGAACTTTGGTTGGATATTGTATGCTTACAAGAGCCTTATAGTACAGTTGGTGGTAGGATTCAGCAAATGCACGAATCGTGACAGTAGGCAAATCACCGATGAGTGCAATAGTGGTTTTTAATGAGTATTTTACGGTAACAAAGGTGGATCAATATTGCAACGAAAAGGTTACTTGAGTCGAAATTATATCGGGAATAGGCGCAGTCATCCTAGTCAATAGGCCTATGTATTTCCAGTTCAGGGATGATATTGAACGGTACTTAGATCAGATGTAAGTGATACTTACAAAGGAATTCAAATAATATATCTCGCTGATGTGAACGCAAGGTTATATTTGTGGTTCAGCTACACCCTATTAAGATCAGATGGGAGAAAAGGCGGATATAGAGGTCACACGAGGGGTGAAAAGCTGGAAAAGGCTACAGTACGAGATAATTAGAAGTATTGAATCAATTAGGTAACCCACCGACTTATGTGGGAAGAGCTGGAGCCAGTTCAAATATAGATGTGACAATCTGTAACAGGGAGGCGATGGAGATTGTTAGGGGATAGAAATTACTGGATGGGATGACCACTAAGGACCACAATATGATCCCATTTGAGATAGGAAAAGAGCTGACTGAAGATGGAGGTACGGGGTCAAGACTCAGATAACACATCAAAAAGGCGAATTGGGATAAGCCAAAAGATGTACTGGTGTTTCCATCATAGGTGGAAAAAGCCGGGAATGTGAATGCTAGTGTGAGAGAGTTCACGTGTTGGGTGCATAAAGACATGAGGAGTTTGATTCCGGTAATAAGAGAAACATTGAAGGTTAGTAATAGACCTTGGGGAGAGAAACTGGGAAGACTAAGGGTGAATATGAGGGTGGCGCGTAGGAGTTACCAGATATGCTTCGACCCTGAGGGCCGCATTCTACTCCTCACCATTTATAAGAACAAGAAGGATAAATTTGAGATTACCCTGACGTCCATGAAGAGTAAGTGCTGGGAGCGTTATGTACAGGAAGAATTGAGGAGCAACGCTTGACGAGTACCCTTTCAAGTAGCGACTGGGAAAATAACGCTCCCAGCGATGATCTCTACTTTAAGGACGCCAGGTGGGGTATGCCTTCTTGTTGAGAGGAATCTGCCAAGATGTTGATGGATATATTTCTTCCATGCAATGACATGAATGACAATGATGATCATTAGATGGACAGAAGTGATATGGTTGAATATTATGAAAACAGAGATATAACTGATCCAGTGACCCTAAGTGAGATAGTGAGGACATTGGCCGAAATGAAAAGCAAGAAGGTTCCTGGTCCTGATGGGATCAGGGTTGAGATAAATCAGCAGATAAGTGAGCAGGTGAGCACCCTTTCTAGCGTATTCGATGAATGAATGTATGGAACAAGGTCAGGTGCCTAATGTGTGGAAGCAAAGTGAAGTGGTGATTCTGAGTAAAGGTAAAGACAAGGACCCGCAGCTCCCCAAGTCATACAAGCCAATATGTTTATTAAATGTGTGCGAGAAATTGCAGGAGAAAATATTGTGCAATTGGTTACTAAAACATCGTTAGTCTGTTGGCATGCACCAACATCAGTACGGCTTTATGACGGGCAGATCCACGGAGGATGTTAGATGCCATGGGCCTTGTCAATGGGGCTAGTAGTAAGTATGTAATAGTGATATTTGTAGACATCTCAGGAGCTTTCGATAACGTGTGGTGTCCGGCGCTGCTTAAGAGGCTCAGGGAAATAAATTGTCCGGGGAGTCTCTACAGGGTTTTTATCGACTTCTATAGGGACAGATATGCTAGCCTGAGGTGTCCGGGAATATCGATAAATAATAAACTAACCAAAGATTGTCCCCAGGGATTTGTCTGCGCACCTATCTTGTGGGTGGTAAGGCTCGAGCCAGGGTTACTGGAGATCAAGGCGCTTCCAGAAACGGTGGGAGTGGTAGCCTTTATGGACGACTTACTAATTGTTTTGGAGGCTAAATCACAAATTGCAGCTTGAAGCTAAAAGCAATTCAGTAATAGCTGGATTGGACTCATGGCGTAAGAAAGAAAAATTAAGCTTGGTGCCCGCGAAGACTAGTCTACATACGTGCTGTTCAGGGAAGTGCTTAAGAGAGATTCGATAGTTAAAATAGGAAGACCGGCAATAAAATGTAGCAGATATATCAGGTACCTGGGCTCTGTGTTGGATGAAAAGCTTGGCTTCATGGTGCACGTGGTGAGCATAAGTGCAAGGGCATTGAGAGCGATGAATAAAATAATCAGTATTGGACAAGGGAGATTTAGACTGTATATGCTCTTAATCCGTACATACCATCAGACACCTCTGAGCTCTATAGTGAGTTACGGGTCCAATGCATGAGTGCAGAAGTTGAGGAAGGTAATAATGAAGAGGAAATTCAGGAGTCTTCAGAGTAGCATTCTTCTTAGCCTCTCTGGCACGTATAGGACTGTTGTGAGCATAGCCCTGGGTATCTGGCCACTTGACTTTGAAATAAGGAGGAGGGCGTCCATGTACTGGTTAAGGAAAGGAAAACTTGACAGAGGGGATATGCAACGGGGGAGGGAGGGGTGAATAGCCATCAAGTCAGAAGATTCAAGTTGAATGAATGGCAAGAAGATTGGGATGGAAGCGTGACTGGTAGGAGAACCTACCAGCTGTTTCCAAATGTATAAGAGAGGCTAGGACTTGAATACTTTCAGCCCTCCCCTGGGTTGGTGCATTCTATAACTGGGCATGGACCGTACAGGGCGGCCCTCTTTCTTAGGTGACCAACTTAGGACAATGCGACTGCGGAAAGGAGGCTACTCCTGAAAATGTGGTATTTGAATGTGCGAATACTGCTGAGTGTAGAGAAGAATTGCAGATACCACTCCAGGCAGGAGCAATATATACCACATACTGGGGGATATGGACAGGTGGAGCCTGCTAGATGCGATCGCACACAAGGTTTCGAAACGAGAGAGGGACAAGTACATAAATGAGTTGAATCATAGGAGACAGGTGATAAAAATAGGACAGACAGAGACTGGACAAGATGAAGAGACAGAAGACGAGAGTGACGCCACTGAAGATAGTGACTTAACATCTGAACTAGAGGAATTTTACTAACTAGCACAATAAATTTGATTAAGAATAAGTTAAGATAGTGCCAGCTGGTGTGGTAGAGCTTGTTGGAACTCCTGGCTATCCGAAGCTAAGCTGAGGATAGCTGCTCTCTGTATTCCAGTAGTGCAAACTGCTGATTAACCAGGGGGCGCAAAGCTACCAGCTGAGGGATGTCCAGAAGTAACATCAGTTGAGATGGGGCATAACCCGCCACTCGGATAGTCCGGCCCACTTGGGAACAAGTGAGATGTTGGCCTGGAGTTGTCGGGCGTCCGGTCCGTCATCTTGGACCGTGCAGCAGCTGCTTTCGGCTTTAAGAAAGGATTATATAAAAACGCAATGAGACCCTGCATCTGCCAAGTGAAGAAACTGTTTAGGTTACGTTAGTTTTAGCTTAGTTATTATTATTAGTTTTAGTGTAATTTAGTTTTAGGTCTAATAAGCAGTTGAATAAGTTAGTTGGTGGAGTGCAATCTCCGGTAGGGTGCCTCCCCAGGTAGCGGATAGGGGGATGCCCGCCCCCACTGGGGCTCTCATTGATCTGGGGACTATTAGATCCAGAGGACGGTGAGACACCCAGCTGAGTAGGGTACCAAGGGCTTAATATACCCGGGGTGGACATATTAGTAGGATAAGGAATTAAAGGACATTAGATTAGGTGCTATAATCCATCTTATATTATAGTAAATAAAGGACACATCTAAATGGTGTTAACAAATTGAAATTGTAGAATTAGGTCCCGAGATATATTCTAGATATCGGCATGAAAAGTTTATGAAAATGAATAAATAACGTTGTGTTACATTGGGGGAAGTATAATGTCTACAGGTGTTACATGAGGGAGCTCTAATGTCTACAAGGTGTTACATGGGGGAGCTCTAATGTCTGCAAGGTTTGCATGGGGGAGCTCAATGTCTACGAGGTGTTACATGGGGGAGCTCTAATGTCTACAAGGTGTTACATGGGATAGCTCAATGTCTACGGGGTGTTACATGGGGGAGCTCTAATGTCTACATGGTGTTACATAGGGGAGCTCAATGTCTACATAGTGTTACATGGGTGAGCTCTAATGTCTACAAAGTTTTACAAGCAGGAGGTCAATGTCTACAAAGTTTTACATGAGGGAGCTCTAATGTCTACGAGGTTTCACATAGAGGAAGCTCTAATGTCCACGAGGTTTCACATAGAGGGAGCTCTAATGTCTACAAGGTGTTACATTTGGGAGCTATTATGTCTACAAGGTGTTACATGGGGGAGCTCTAATGTCTTCAAGGTGTTAAATTTGGGAGCTCTAATGTCTTCAAGGTGTTACATGGGGGATCTCTAATGTCTACAAGGTTTTACAAGGGGGAGCTCTAATGTCTACGAGGTGTTACATGAGATAGCTCAATGTCTACGAGGTGTTACATGGGGGAGCTTTAATGTCCACGAGGTTTCACATAGAGGGAGCTATTATGTCTACAAGGTGTTAAATTTGGGAGCTCTAATGTCTTCAAGGTGTTAAATTTGGGAGCTCTAATGCCTACAAGGTTTTACAGGGGGGAGCTCTAATGTCTATAGGATGTTACACGGAATGGAGGAGGGTAAAAAAATTAAGAAAAAAAACTTTATGTGGTTTAAGGATGACCCCTATGGGTTGATGGGGGCTGATGGCACCCAGCGCAAATATAAAAATAGTGTCCTTTAATTTTTGTTTAAAATTCCGGCTAAATTCATATATTGCTACTCAAACCGGTTAGTCGTTATAATACCAGTTACAAAATAATGAAAACAAAACACACTTTTATTGTTAAAAAATAAATAAACTTACTGTTAATATAATTTTACAGCTACAACAACGTAGTTGTTTCTCCTCACTTTGCCAATGCAATTTCATTTTATAAATGGCAAAAACTTCCAGTACACGATTGTATAAACACATTGTTACTGGTAAGATAAAATAAAGTTCGATGAATACTACTGGAACACATACAAAATTAGAAATTTTTCGTTAACCATATGAATGAGACCCCACACCCCAGTTTGACGTTCAGGGCACGTACCTCAACTGTATAACCCCATACACACCACTGCGGATAGATTGCTTAAAGGAAGTGTACCTGCAATGGCGTGGAGATAGAATTAGAAAGCCACAGGTATAAATAAAATCGGGTGAATCAATTAAAGTTCATTGGGTGAGATTCGAACCTCAAATCTACGCTTGATAGGTAATCTAGTATAGCGAGTTCTGATGCCGTAGACAGTGTGACCACCTGTGAGTGTGAAGGGATACGCACGGTTCAAAATCGTATGTCTTAGTTCATCTCAAAGACTGAACATCCAAAATCTCAGGAACATGAGTGTGGGGGGTGCGTGAAAGGACAATAATAATAGTTATTGATTTCTGAGAATGGATCGTGTGAGCATTTGGGCTGTTAAGGTTGGTACCAGTGCGAGGTGTGGCGGACGCTTGCCCTTGACATGTTGCCGACATTAGAATCTCCTTTAGTGTATGCTTACCAGGCAAAAATAATCACGTTGTCGCTCGACTTCAACACAGCAGAGATTAGTTGGCTATCACTGGACAAAAACGCCGACCCCACTGACCTTAAAATTTCTTAGGCCCAGTTCACACGGGCGACGTGCGTCATTTTTGCGGCCGCGTCCTGTGAAACCAAGTTGACGTCGCGCCTCAGCTCAGCATTGCATCGGGTGTAATGAAGGATGCTAGGTCCGGCGTCAAGTTGGTATCATTGACACGTCAAAAAAAAGGCACGCGGTGTGGTCGTCTAAATTAGACGCAAGTCACTAACTAGTATGGACTGCTCTTGAGACGGTGACGTGACGTCAATTTAGCGTCACAGGACATAGGCGGACTTCTTTTATGAGGCGACGCGGTGTCACAGGACAGGACGCGGCTGCATAAATGACGCACGTCCCCCGTGTACACCGGGCCTAAGTATACATACTGGACAAAAATGATCACGTTATTGACTAGCCTGCGTTTGTTCTGTGGGCTCTACAACTCAGCAAAGCCCAATCCAATATCAGAATTATTATAGAATGGCAATGATTATCCCATTCCAGACACTGAAATATTTGTTTAGTACAGCCAACAAAGATTAACACTTTCTTAAGATGGGACAATACTTGGTATATTCATATAGGGGGAATTATTTATTTACAGCACACCTCACTTTCCTTCCTAGCTAAACCTATACTTACATTTATATGATAGGGGTGAGGATGGTATAATGTATAGAAAATGCACCCGAATTCGCGTGGAAGGAGAATGGGAAACCGTTAATAAAAACACTCAGTTCACTCAGCCATAGAGAGGTATAAGTTGTATATATGACCCGGCCGGGATTATAACCCTAACCTCCTTATCACCGTAAATTTAGTCTAGTGTGAAGGTGACTGTTCGATCACAAATGCGGGTAGGTGGGGTAGCACACACATCTTCTCAATACATTTACTAAGATAACAATAATTTTCTACACTCAACCGAGATTAACACGTTCCAAAAATATGTTTACACCTAACAAAAATTATCAACTTCTGGAAAGATGTTCGTTTTTTAGTTTAATTTTCATGGTTTATTTTACACCGCGTCATACTACCTATCAGGGCTATGCACATTTAATTACACTAATAGGATAGGAATGAGAAGATAGAATTTAGAGGAAATGTATCAGCATTGGTGTGGAGGGGGAGTGGTAATCTATTCACTACATGTGGGCAGGATTCAACCACCTACATTCCCCTCATCGAAAAATAAAACTAGTCGATTCTAACACCTTAACCTGCATGTCCACCAGTAAGGGTCATGGTGCTGTGGTCTTAGGTTAAGTTTATTCTTAAATCGTGTGCAGATATAGCCTCGCGTTTGTATAAAGTCTGCGTTGAATATCCTAACAAATAAACAAAGTTTAACCCACACACAACTACGTAGCTATTTCTCCTCGGTGTACGTTTAACATAAAGATATTCACAGTTGGAAAGGAAGTTGAATGCTTTTTGATTAAAATTCACTAAGTGATTACAAAGAAAACATACATTTTTTGAAGCTTAATAAACATAAACTTTAATTTTAAATGCAATCCAAAACTCAGATATTTTTTTTAACAAACCTAATCATAATGATGTAATAATAGTTATTTGTCTAACCAGTAGAAGGAGCAAGAACGCTCGCTTCCATCGCAAACAAAACCAACTCTTTATTTGTGTAAGGCTCGATAGTAAGAACAAACCATCGAAAGAGAATAGGAGACGGCTATGTAACCAGACTGGAGTAATTGAAGCAGCTTACACCTCTCTATGGGAGGAAAGAGACTTGGCCACACTCCACTGACTTCGGGAAACCATTCAAGCTGCTGATTACAATAACTCTCGTTACTTCGTTTAGAGGGGTGTTAGGTTACTACTACTAGCTGTTTTTCCACTCCGGCGGGCTTCTGCTACTACGAGCTTGGTGGAAGAGTGGTGAATGTTCCAATTACAAATACACTTTTACCTGCTTCGGTGTACGCATGGTCTAAGGCGTCACTCAAGTGCTAGCCTATTCTGCCGATTACCAGGAGATCCCGGTATGGTGTACCGAGTTATTTCCTCTAAAATGGTCTTACACTCTCCCTCCACGTAAATGCAGGTACATTCCCTCTAAAATCAACCGTTATCATCCCTAAATCATTGTAATTAATAATATATTAGTATAACTTAAACATTTAGTAAAATGCGGTGTTAACATTTTATTAAATGTTCTGTAGTGAGCATGATTTTAAAAAATGAATTTATTTGTTTGAGGAAGGCTAAATCTATATTCCTAACCATTTCGTTGATCTAAGAGCTTCGACATTTCAAGTGAAAAGTCCTTAAAAAATAAACCAGTTTTACCTTTTCAATTATTTTTTTAAATTATAAAACTTAAAATGTAGTATATTTAACCTAATAGGTTGGTTTATTTCCTCTCCATTTTAGCGTTAACTGTATTTTGGATTGCTAACATCAACTAAAATGAAACTAAGGTGGACCAATCATCCCCGAAATCAAACTACTGTCAAACTCAGGGATAACTGATGGCGGCTCAGGTGGATGCGGACGAAACCAACTGTACCGATGGCGATATCGTTATTTCTACTGACATCACCACTTCAAAAAAAAAAAAGTGTTCTCCACTATAAAACCCAATGTGACAGATGTCGATGCAAGGTTTGGTTCGTGGAAGGTTGCTAGGGGTTTGTGTTATAAAAGGAGTGGGGTGAAAAGAGAATGAAATTGAAAATGGTAGTTCCAGAGAACTTGGTGTCTTTCACAGGAGTAAGGAATAAACATTGTTACCAAGAATAATGTGAAAAGTAATTGCAAGGCGATGTAAGGATAGAGAAACGAGGGTAAAGCCATAATTAGTGAGAATGTAGGGGACGCGAGAAAAGACCAGTGTTTTTGAGGTTTTGCAAGACTTTTTTTTTGTCAAAATAAATTAAATATTTCTCCAGTAGAAACAGAGTTTAATTTTCTCCATATGTTGATATCAACAGTTGTTGAATATCTACCAAGAGCGTAGCGGCATTAGATGATAAACTTTTTAAATGAAGAGAAAAGGTTGTCATCGAATTCCAGGACACCCTCGAAAGGTATTCAACAAATGTTGGTATCAACATATGGAGAAAATTAGACTCTATGTTTCTACTGGAGCCATATTTAATTTATTTTGACCAAAAAATTTTTTTCCATAAAAACTGCAAAAATACTGACCTTTTCTCGCGTCCGGTCACGCCCCACTTACTTGAAGGGAAATATCCTCACACTACTGTTCTGTTGTGACCTTGATGATTTTGGAACTGATACATTTCGCGTGGATTGATCTAGAAGATGAGATAATTTCACTTTTTAATCAGATTTAAAAAATCATTACACTTAAAATTAAAGGTTTTATTCTAGAGGAACATGTTGAAACCCTTTTCCCTTATTTTGACGTGGCCCATATTTTGAAACAACAAACTTATTATTATTATTATTATTATTATTTAGCACCACGTCTTACTACCCGTTCGGGTTATACGCTTTAAGTACTAATTACACCAATGGATTAGGAATTGAGAAGGTTGAATTAGAGGAATTGAACCCGAATTTGAGTGAAGGGAGAGTGGAAAACCACCACCCGTTCACCCTACCGGGATTCGAACCTCGATCTCCCTGTCCTCAGCAGTCGAGCTTAACACGACTAGCGCGTTAGCCAACTACGCCACCGAGGCGGGTAACCATTTGTTGAATAACTCGAGATTTCTGGACGTAGGTGACCTCATGTAAGGGCCTACAAGATACAGTCCAATTTTCATAGGTAGATATATTTTCAGAAAATACAAAAGTAATTTTTTTGTAGTCAACATTGATAACATTTTACTATTGTATTATTATTATTTTATAGGTATTGATAAGATCTATCTTTAGTGACAGCTGCCTTATTCTGACACCTTAGCTCAGTTTGTAGCGTGTCTAACTACTGGATTAAGGGCTCCGGGTTCGATGCCCGACATGGCCAAAAATTTATCATTGATGAAAAATTGGTTTACAATACGGCATTGATAAATTAACGGGTGGGGACCGGTTGCTGTGCCTGGTCTAGTCTTAAGTTATGTATGGTATAAGGCCCCTTTCACACGGTCCGGAACTGGGTAAATCTCCGTCCGAGCGTAGAAATCGCCCTGATATCCCTGATACGAGACTCCAACTCTCGGACGGGCGTCTGCACGGACTGCTCTCTAGCGAACCATAGTGTGTGATGAATTTATTATTATCATCACCGCGTCTTACTACCCGTTCAAGATATCCACATACGTATTAATTAACGTCAATGCATTGGGGATGAGTAAGGTTGATTTTAGATTAAGCGTACCCGCATTTTCATCGAGCGAAAATTGAAAAGCTTCCAGGGAAAACCATCCTTAGTACATCCGATAAGGATTCGAACCCTGATCTCTCCATCATTAAAGTGCAATCAGCAATCTATTTGTGTTAGTGACTCCTTGACTTATACCAGGGTGGGCCAAAGTTTTTCCATCCCAAGGGCCAAATGTGATCATCAGTTTACACCGTGAGCCGAAGATATAGGTTATTTAATAATCCCACCAATTAAATATTGGCCTACAAACAACATCCAATAAACAATTATTCTCAAGGGTGACCTGGTGGTCTAGGGGTAAGGTATTGGACTTCTGTGCTGGGGTCCGGGGTTCAATCCTCGGTCCCGGCACAGATTTATCTGATTACCAAACCCTGCCTTCACCTCTGACAAGATGTGTATTAATCACAACTTGTGAATGTGGGGAACGCTAGGCCTCCACCGTGGTTCGGATTCCACGTTAAACTGTAGGTCCTTCATTTAATCTCAAAATCACCCTACCATTACACATTAGCGTAAGTGCCTACAGACCGAATGGGTAGTAAGACACGGTGCTAATAATAATAATAATAATAATAATAATAATAATAATAATAAAATTATTCTCAATACTTATGGGTCTATATAAATTGTAATTTTGGTTGGTAGAATCTTTCAAATCTTACTGTCAAAAAAAAAACAAGTTTATTAGTCTCTCAAAATGTGTTATGAAATATGCACACATACACAATTTAAAAAACAACTTAGCATAATAAATGTATATTTATACAATTGATCAAGGGTCAGCAAACTATAGTGCACGTGCCAAGAGTGGCATTTGTAACTTTTGTATTTAATCTGATTTTTCTGATTTATATTAACATAATAAATATTCAAGAAACAGTTGTTTATTATAATATTTTCAATTCATATATTAATATTTAGCACCGCGTCTTAGCCTACTACCCATTCGGGTTATACGCTTTAAGTACTAATTACGCTAATGGATTAGGAATTGGGAAGGTTGAATTAGAGGAAATGAACCCAGCATTTACGTGGAGGGAGAGTGGAAAACCCTTAGGAAAAACCACCCCGAGTTCACCCGACCGAGATTCGAACCTCGATCTCCCCGTCCTCAGCAGTCGAGTTCAACACGACAAGCGCGTTAGTCAACTACTCCACCGAGGCGGGTGTGTTCAATTTAGAAACATGTCGTTACATTTACATTTTACAGGATATACTTAAATTTGTTTTAATAGCTATACTAGTTAACTATTATGAAAATATAAAATATTTGGATGGGCTTACGTTGGTTGACACGCTGGGAGACTTTGCAATATTACTTCAGCACAACACTACTAAAATGTTTCTGACCCCTGCTATAGCTATTATGTTTATTAATCTCATAAGATGCAATCATGACCTTTTTAAATAAATATTTTTATTTGAACCATTAGTTATTTCACATCTTCCACCAAGGGTTTCCCTTTAATTACCCTCCAGGATACGAAGAGGGCCACATTTTCAATGAGCGTGGACCACATTTGGCCCACGGGCTGCCAGTTGGGATCACACTGGCTTAGACTTTTCTTCCGCCAAAGTGGGTAACAATCGGTGTTAAAATACTGTTTGGTATTTAGCTGTTCGAAAAATGTTTATGTTGAAATATGTTGTATTTAGGGGGCTTTCAAGAATTACGTAAGCACCTGAGGAGGAAGGGGGGTTTGATCTTGGCTTATTTTTGCTGACAAGGGGGAGAGAAGGAGGTTACGTAAGACAGAGAGACAGGGAAGAACTGCACAGTGACCCCAAATGGACATATAATAATGATAAAAGTGTCGGAGAATGATCCTAAGATTAAAAGTAGCTTAAGAGTTTTTTTAAATAATTTTACTAAGCGTAAAAATTATTATTTTATATACTTTCATAACTATTTTAATTTGACCTAATTAGCACGTTAAATTTAAATTAATTTAACAAAAATGGTTAATGTGAATATTTCGCATCATTAAGTTTTATATCTACGTTAATAATTAGCGAAAATGTATAAATTACATTAAAAATTATGGTTAGTCCTGTAAAAAAAAGTTGGCAAATATAACGTAAGCAAGACGTGGGGCGAGGGGGGTTTGAGCATTCGCTTATTTTTCCTTTCAAAGGGTGGGAGGGGATACAAAATGACCAAAAGGTCCTTACGTAATACTTTAACGCCCCTTTGGTGTGATAGTTAAAATTTGTCGATTATATATCTAGGTTTTCTTATTTCTTCAAAATATTTTGATGATGCGAAGATTATTTCGGAAGTTGAAGCGAAGTAAGTTTGACCTTTGACTTCGACATTTAGAAGCTTCGCATACCCCTAATAATATATCTTCATTGTACAACACCCCCCCGCCCCCTTCCCCACCTACATTTTAGAAGAACGTTGATCTAGTTACTTTGGGAAAGTTTTGCTCCCTTCATAATATGTAACTCCTCTTATTTCTTGGACTATACCCAATAAAATACGACCCAATTAATTTTTGAAAATTACTCGTTTAATTTGTAATTAGAACAAAATCAAACAAAACTGCAAAAAGTGTCGTCGATTAATTAGTATTATATAAAGTGTTTCAAAAAGTTGGGTCGAAACTATAAATATTCAGTGAGATTTTTGTAAAGGGCAAAAGGGATTGTAAAAAAAAAGTCCAATGGTGAATGGTGAGAAGAAAGGGGTGGTTGTAAATTTAAAGACTAAAAGGAAAGTGCTGACAAAGCTGAATATTTCTCTTTCAGCAGTTTACTCTTTATCTGGCTCATTAATCTGGGGAGCAGATAGTTCAGCCCTCTCCAGCCTTCTGTTCTAAATAACGAGACTAACAAAGCTTTTAGCGGTGTCGTTAACTTTTCAAATGTGGCAATCACTAGGTGGTAGTAACACAATTATTTAATGATTTCTCTCTTCCCCTCCCTCTCTCTCTTCCTCTCTCTCTATATATATATATAAGTAAATATTTTATATATATTTTATATATATATATATATATATATATATAAGTAAATATTATATATATATAATATATTTACTTTACATCCATTACTGTTTCCAGCCTGTGGTATGGGTCATATATATATATGTATATATATATATATATATATATATAAGTAAATATTATATATATAATATATTTACTTTACATCCATTACTGTTTCCAGCCTGTGGTCAGTTTTTTATTCAAGCCATATATTCTCCACTATCAGCTGGCTAGGCCTGTCTATAATCTAGTATAGGCACAGCATCCAGCCCACGACCGTTAATTTATCAATGTGAGAGGGTAAACCCATATTTCACCAATATCATTTTGTAAGAACGTGGCTTGAAGGATTTGATATAAAATCAATATTGTTAACATTTCATTATCATTAGTGTTATTTTATCGATATTATTTGTTCCACATCTTACTACCCGTCCGAACTGTACCTACGTATTTAATCAGACTAAAGGGGGAGAGGGGATTAAGTAAGTGGAAAATTGGGCCGCTTCGGTGGCTGACGTGGTCCAAGGCATCTCGCAATAGACTGGACTGGCAATGGTGGGGATATCAGGCTTCAAATCCCGGCCAAGTGTATTGAGGATAGTTTTTTCCAAACTGGTTCTCCACTCGCATATTTGGGTAGGCGTCTTATAAATTCAACCCTTCTCGTCCTTGTAGTTAGTGTGTGTGTATAATGCGGTGGTAGTTTTTGGTTTTAGGAAAATCCACTTTTGGTACACCCGGCCAAGATCGGAACCCTGGGCCAGCAAACAAAACTAGACGAGCCTGACGCTTTTTTCCACGTGCCCACTGAAGTGTATCTCTAAATAACTTAGCTACAAGATGACAGTATTTCCCTGTCAGCTGATTAACTAAACTAGGTGTCGCAGAAGTCTTCGTAGAAACGGTTATTCTAATCGGAAAAGTGACTGACTAAGGTGAAAGTAAAATACAATAAAGAACCACGTTAAAAAAATATAAAAAGATAATTTGACTTAGAAGTTGTTTGAGAATCAAATAGCCGAAGCTATTATTTATGCTATTTAATGAGAAATTCAACATTTAGATATCATATTCTGAAAATTGAAAAATGACACCTGTGCACTGGAATCGAACCCAGGACCCTTGGTTTAGTACGCCAATGCTCTAACCAATTAGCTATCCAGGAATCGTCCCGTGTTCAGGGTCGTTCTTCACCCATTCCTCACTAAAAAGCATAAATAATATCTTCGGCTATTTGATTCTTAAATATGCAATCCTTTACAATTATAATAATTGTAAATGTGGCAGCAGGAAACCAACTCTTGAGTCTAGGGTGGCTGCGTTATTTGATAGTTCGTGATCTTAATAAAATCACACATTTGTAGACGACAATTTCCGCACGTCTATCATAGACTCGACCTTAAAATATGAGTGAAGAATGGGCACGGGACAATTCCTGGATAGCTCAGTGGTTAGACATTGGCGTACTAATCCTAGGGTCCCGGGTTCGATTCCCGTGTCCAGGTGTCATTTTTATATTTTCAGAATGTGATAGAAGTCCTTGTTAAATCGCAATAGTTCCTACCCCCCCCCCCTTTCTCTATCTTTCTTTCTGATCCGGTATGGACGTCGTGCGGAAAAATATTGCTGTATTTTTTTCCATAGAGTAATGCCACTTTATGAATATTCATCGCATTCTCTAGTAAGTGTAGTTGATAAAACTCACGATAGGGGCGCACTTTGTTGAAAGTCCGTGCATGAAGTAATAGATATTGAGTCGGGTATTACAGGTGCCCGCTTCGGTTCCCGCGCACGGGAAAAATATGTTTTATTCTATTTCTTTTATCCAAGTCGCTATGTTTTAGTTTCGAAAATACTAGTCTAAGTAAACCCCGTGCGAAGCTTCAACATTTCGAATTCGATTCTGAATCTCGATAGAGCTGGTATTTGATTCGATAATACGAACCTTAATATTTGTAAATATTCGTATTGGATTCGAAATTTCAATTACAAATAGGCCTAGTTTCTTGATTAGTATTTTATAGAAAGAAGGTACAGTACTCTGGTTATAATGAACCTCTACGGACTCAGATATTTTGTTCGAATTTCCGAAGTTCACTAAAACCGATTTTTTTTTAGTCTAAATGTAGTGAGTTATTGACAAATAAAATAAGAGTTCAAATACAATCATTCTTTATTAAAATCTATTAATTAATCTTCAAAAAATATTGGTTACATGCTGCTGTTGATTGTATATTGTTTAAATTAATATCTTTTCCATCTCCTTCTCTAGAGTCAGTGCTTTTTCCACACTTGATTCCACACTATCCATGCATTCAAAAAACTAAACTGAGTATAAAAGTATAATATTTTGAGTTTTATATACTTTCTCGAAGAAAGGGATTAGTGAAAACAATTACTAAATGGCCACAAACTGTAATTTCAGTCAAGTTTTGTGCTACCTAAGCAAGAACTCAGGTAGAGAATCGGTATCTTCAAGTTTAAGCAATCAAAAAGTTATGTTTTTAAAGAATTATGATGTTGGAATGACATTTCTTGTTGAAAGTTTCAATTTTTCTGTTCACTAAAACTGAAGTTTAGGGTTCATTATAAACAAATTTTTTAACATACATTGAAATGTACGTGGGTTCGGACCAATGAATTAGGTTTCCTGTAGCTGAATGTTCACTACAACCGAGTTCACTAAAACCAGAGTTGACTGTATTACGAGATTCAAATCAAAAAGTGAAACATTTGAATAATCTAACTTTTTAAAGAAGTTAGCATAGAACCAAGGCTATATTCAGAGGCAATGCACCCGCATTTGCGTGGAGAGAGTGAAAACCCAGTTTGGCAAAAACACCCTCATTACACCCGACCAAGATTCAAACCTCGACCTTTCCGTCATCGGCAGTCACGAGTTATTGACTTTATTTTTTATTGGACTCATTTAATATATATATATAATTTGGCCTAATATTCTATTTTCATTTGATATTATGTTATACACTTCGGTGGTGAATTGATCTAAGGCGTCACTCTCGCGATAAGCTGGACTGACGATGACGGCAAGATCGGGATTCGAATCCCGGTCTATTGATCTGAGGTTTTTCTAAATTATGTTTCACTCCCCATACACGCAAATGCAGGTACACTTCCTCTCAATTTAGCCTTCCCTATACCTAATGCATTAGAGTAATTAATACATATGCATACAACCCAAACGGTTAGTAATAAGTGGTACAAAAATATAACATTATATATATATATATATATATATATATATATATATATATATATATAT
>CABFVX010001080.1:80467-100003 GCA_902151425.1 Timema shepardi
TTTTTTTTTTTTTTTTTTTTTTTTTTTTTTCGTCGTCTAGAAATAAGTCACCCTACCCTGTTGCTTGTTACAACTTGTTCGAAAAGTTCATTTCGTTTCATTTGCTCACGCTACGCGCGATGCTGGCATCTATCGGAGAGATAGTAAACTTTGTGCCGCAACAGATGGTACGGCTGCTAGCTGGGATAGGGACCTTCAGTGATTCAGTGCGCTACTGACGGTCGTACAGTTCACGTCAAGACTTTGCGTGGATTACTTAAATGGTTGATTATTAGTTATAGTATTTCCATCGTTATTCATAAAAAACAATTAAGCTATATTACATACATTATATATTTTAAAATTATACCACCACTTTTAAAATAAATAAGCTAAAATTTGTTCAATGAGTTTACTCACATAAAAAAAAGAATCAAAAGTTTTAAAATCAATTTTCTATTTAATATATTTTAACAATAAAAATAAGCTTTAGTTGTTTTTATTTAAATCAGTATATTTCAGTTTTGAAATTGTTCTAGCTTTAAAAAGCCCTAATGCCAGAATGGTAGATGTCCCACCTAAATCGGCTGATAAGCTCTGCCTGTGAGTCCGTGCGATTGGTCTAGAAGGGAACGTGGAGGGGATACCTGGCTAGTGTATGGTAAATAACCACAACACTCACACCAAAACTTCAGTAGCGCTTTTGACATCTAAGTGAATGGAATGGATGGAGGAAATAGTATACTTAGGTTGACGGGGAGCGAACCCGAAGTGTCAAGTGTAGAGATTTTTAAAGTTTTGAAATTTATTTAGTTTTTATAAGTATATAAAAACTTATTTTTTTCAAAAGTTAAAAAATATATATAAAAGAGCTTCATTTTCGTTTTTTAATGTGTATCGTTATTGTTTTGTAAAAAAAATAGAAGTGCTAAAAAGTGTCAAAAATATAATTTGTTGAAACAAATATCTTGTGGTTATTCAACAATAATGGTACCCCAACAAAGTGACTCCGGTCGCTCCAGTAGCCCTAATGGAATTATGCCCACATTTGGATCTCAACTGGTCAACAAGAATTCATCGACACCTTATACGGACGCAACTCAGGTTGGTTCTTCCCGACAGGGAACTTTTTTTCTTAAAGAAAATTGTCAATCTGAAGGACTTGTGTTTTCATTGTTGGAAGTTCATCTTAAATAAACGTTTTGAAAATATTTTCCTTTTTCGACATTCGTTGAAGTTTCCCCTTCGATACTGATTTTTTGTTATCATTGATCGACTTATTACTTTAAGAAATGTTTTTCACACGTCTTATTTTTTTTATTTGGTTAATTGATAATTCGTTAAAACAATATTTTCTTTTCTACGAAAAAAAATATCTCTATAAAAAATATTAGCTGCACGAAAATACAGATGAATTGTTAATTCCTAATACATTTTACATGCGGACCATCCCCAATTTCTTACTTCTATATTTTAGGGCTTGATGGGTTAAGTAAGTATCCTTAGCTGCTGCTAATAATAGCTGTAATAGTCAACTTCCATAGTTTCTAAACTGGAATTAGGATTTAGGAGAAAATCACGTTTCATTTTCAAATTAGGTGAACTTCGGGTATTCTCTTTTCAAGATGAGCAACGCGTATGTTTTAACATCGACCTTTTTTTTTAGAGTAGGCCTTCGATGTTTTATCCAAGGATGAGATCTATACTTTTTTATATCACAAACGAAGTATTGGGGAAACCACGGCAGATATTTACTTACCGGTAATTTGACTCTTAAATGTGTGTCTAGGTCCAAACTATTTTGCAACATCCGTTTAATGACCTGAATAGATATGATTAAAACACTTAAAAAAAAGGATATGGATATCCGCCACGATTTATCCGTGAGATATTTTTTTTAAATCAACCTTGGAAATGTTTTTTCAAAGCCTTCTAAAATATCGTTGTAAAGGCTAATCCTAACCTCTTGACGTCTTCCTATCTTTTTTTTCGAGGCAGTGAAAGTAAAAACGGTTGCTCTCGCCAAAAGGTCCCACGCGAACCAACAGCAGCTGACCTTCGCACGTAATTCAATGCTCTCAGCCCAGCTGGTCGTGTATGTGTGTGTGTGGCGCTTGTCAAGGCTAAATAATACCAGAGATTACAGACTTTGATATGTTGGAGACATTGCATGGCAAGGGATATATATCGACAAGGTTTTAATTGTGACGTCATGCCAGGTCACGATAGGTTTTCCCACGTTAGTGAATTTATGTTTTATTCAGCGAGTTTTAAAGATATAGCGATGAAACATAAACTACCATAAATTCTTAAATGATTCTAAAAATAGTCTTAGTGTCTTACAATTATTATTTAGCCTATACCTTGAAGTAGTTTTTTGTAAACGTATATTTTAATAAATCCTCTACAACTTTTATTTGGCTTTGTCACTAAAATGTCCTGTAGGAGTTGTTCTGCCAGGATGTGGATTAAAAAGTGAATGGTAGCAAATATACTTCTAGAATAGCAAACAAGGAAAAGATATTAAATAATAATACTTAACACCACGTCTTACTACCCGTTTGGATTATACGCTTAAGTACTAATTACGCTAATGGGTTAGGAGTTGAATATGTTGAATATTGAGGAAGTGAACCCGCATTAGTGTGAGGTAGAGTGGAAAACCATTGAGGAAAAACCACCCCCAGTTCACCCGAGAGAGATTCGAACCTCAATCTCTCCCCGTCCCCGGCAGTTTAGCTCAACACGAAACTTCCGCGTTAGTTAAATACGCCACTGAGGCGGGTGTGAGATTAAAAAAGCGTGTTTATGTTATCAAGGCGCAAATAGTATAATATTGTGTATACTCGTCAGAGGAAGAGAAAAAGGATTATCACTGGATAAACAAAAGGCCTCACATGGTAAACTGTTCATTTTCTTCCCACTACTTATTTCGTAAATTGGTGTCCTAAGTGTGATAGTGATTAGATTGCTTAGGCCGCGTCGAGTTAGGATGCAACCCGCTTCGCAAATTAGCCTCGAAATCTCAAGTAGGCAACGTCGTTAAAATAAGTTTCTCACTTTCGAATGCTTTTAAAAAATGTATTTTACGATAGTTGACTATTAGATATTTGAACGTGTTCCTTTGAATCTTTATCTCTATATTTTCCAAATGACGTGATTGAGGTCGTTAGCCAGTTTTTTTTTAAGTTCCGCGTTTGATAAGAATGGCAAAACTACGTCTTTTATAGATGAGGAAATATTTCTTAAAAGAGTTACGACTGAATCTACCAGAGACATTTGTACAAAACTTTCAATATCATTAATTTAACTGATGAACCTATCTATCTCCTTTGACAATTTTGTAGGCATAGAGAAGTAACACATAGCTAGTGTGTGCTTAGTAAAAAGTTTTAAGCCCTCAGATGACCTATCATGATTTCTTTAATTGGAGTTTTAATTTTGAACATATGCATACACAAAATCATACTTTAAAAAGTACACATGCTAAATATACTTTACTGAAATTTAAAAGTAGTACTAATTGGATTTAGATAATATTGTGAGTTGTAACCATTTTAGCATATTTTTAAACTTAATCCATACTAAACAACATAATTCAGCCACGAAAAACTTGTTAGGGAAGTTATAAAATGCTGTTGATATTGATTATATTTTAAAATGCCAACAATTTATTTTTCTCAAGTGGAAAATATTGCATCACACCTTTAAAAATAAGATCTAGATATATAGTGTGTTTAAATTTAAGGTAGTAATTTTCATAAGAGCCGGATATTTGAACACGGCTTGTCTAAACTTATATATTTCAGAATATTATACCTACACTAATGATTGAAGGATATTCATAAACAAAAAGTAGTTATTAACACCTAACTTACTTTAAATAATATTAATTACTTGAAAAGAGAACGCACAGATGTACATATATTATTGAACATAATAATGTGTATTAATGTATCGGCGTTGATATTGTTCAAGTGACAAGGGGAAATAGTTATTTTACGTTTGAATGTATGATATACATTTTAGTTGACATTTTTAACTTTCAGAACCCTTGTATTAATGGCATCTCCATTGTCCACACACATTTTCATGTTATTTTCATATTTAATTTATATAGGGCCTAGTTTAAAATACAAACGGAATTTTAAAAACTGAAAAGATTCTTAACGTTTATTGTCTACAGTCTCTACACTTTTTACTCTTTGAAATACAATTTTTTTCCCCTCTTGAAATTCTATTAACTAATTATAATTAATATTTGTTAATATATTTCTCAATTTTTGTTTAATTTTCTAACGATTACCTTTCCCCCCTAACAGATGAAGATCAAGGGTACTAAAAAAATACATTCCTTCTCCAGCATTGATGGTAAATGCCACAGCTAAACATTTTGTGATAGAATATAAAAGCATATTTTATAAAAATTGAGCCCTAAAATGAATGTTTCTTTTTCATGGTTGGAAGTTAGGCTTTAAAATAAATGGTACTTTTTCACGGAAGTTAGCCTTGTAGTCATATTAGTAATGTACCGCGAAACTTTGGAAAGGCAGTCATTAGTAACTACTATTTGAATGGAAATATAAATTTTGTATTATGATAAGATTCTGGTAGAAGTAAATGTTTAGAAAATTGAAACTTCTTTTTTTCTGGAAACATTGATATTATTTCATTATTATATAGGTATCGATTGACATTTATCAAAAGTGACAGCTGATGAATGAATATACCAACATCTCTTTAGCATATTTTCTTAATGCTATGAAAGTTTCTTCCAATATAAATAAGACAAGCTAATCGAAACTTAGTGAAATGATCCGCCTTCCTCAGCGCTGACATATATAGCAGACGTTCATAAATCTCGCATTATTTTAAACGTGTTTTTTTTTCCGAGGATTATTTATGCCAAATTAATGTAGATGATAAACACACCACTAAATTACAATAAAGCTAACATTTTGAATCTAGGTATAGCTAAAAAAAAACCACTTAAGGTAAGCGTATAACCCGAACGGTTAGTGAGACGCGGTGCTAAAAAAAAGTAATAAAAACTACCAAGGTAACATTCCGTTAGAGCATTTTCTTTGTTGTTTCAATTGAAATGCATTGGTTCCGATATCAAGGTAAATGTTTAAAAAAATAGACCTAGCCTCCTCTAACAAATAGTTGTTTTTTCTAAGGTAGCTGCCTAGGTAACCGAGATATTTCCTGTCAGATGTTGCTCTTAGGTTAAATATTGGTAAAATCTTGAACAGTACACGAGTTTGTTTACTGGACTGAACACGCAACTATTTTCTATGACCCTATACATATAAACACTTGTAAACATAGTTTAAAAGTTAACTATGTTAACATTTTCCCTCTGAAAAGTACAAAAATCCACATATTTCTGTCGATCATTAAGAGCTAAGTGTCCGAGAAACGAAAGATAACTGTTATAGGAGCTTAGAATGGGTCTTTGTGGATAGAATGAGGGCATTAAATAGGTGTCACGACACATTGTATTTCCCTCTTCCCCAGTTTGTTCTACTGCGACAGCTCCCCCCAGTAACGTTATAAAACCACCTGGTTTCTGGCGCTATTCTAGGCCTCGTTTCCAACAAACTCTCGGAACATGTTTTCATTCCAAATCAGACGACGGATTACGCTGAAAGGCTCACTCATTGTATGACTTGCCTATGATCGACCTCCCGGAGTTGATTTTCCACCCGGTCATCAAAGAGAGAAGAAAGGTTGACCACGCAAGTCGTGAGTAATCTTGTCACCGGAACATAAACCTTATTTATTACAGGACGACATGGCGTCGCTTTGCTTGCATCACTTGGCGCAGGGTTGAGTTTATCCTGTAGTTTTTCGGTTATCGCTCATAGGGATGTGCCATTGAAAGAAAATAATTTTCCCTGTACCGTGTGTATATTAAATCCTTAAAAATAATAAATTGTGTAATCGTAATATCTTAGTAAAATTATGTGTCTTAGCTTAATTCTTAAGGGGGCCGCCTCGGTAAGCGAGAATTTTCCGCGCAGACGTTCAGCTCTGAAGCAATATTTAGTTCTACGACGCGTTATTTCCAAATATGGTTTACGCCAAAATAATGTTGAAAGAATCCGACAGGACTTTTTTTCCCTAACAACTCTATATTTTGAGTTTTATTAATAGAAACAAACGTATGAAAAGTAACATTAGCTCATTATAAACGACATTTTAAGCATATTTTCGAATCGGCTTAGAGACTAGTCTTGATGTAAAAGGGCTTTCTTTAGATCTAGCCTACATCTAACAAATACAGTCATTTTAAGATATTTGAGAAGAAGTAGTAGTATTGCCCTCTTATTAACATGACAAAGGCTGGTTGTAGATGTAGGGCAAAAGGGAGTATAGGCTTGGACAGAATATATAAGTTCCAGAAAACGTCACAGACCATTGTATTTTAAACCGTGGCTTGACAGCGATTGATACTTTCTCGCTGACCTAGGCGGCCGTCTTAACAAAACGGCTGAAACTTTTAATCAGGTTATCAAAGTATGGACTTAAATTTATAATATTATTAAGGCAAATACATAAAAACTAACCATATTATTGTTTATTTTGATACCGGGATGTAAGTACTCATTTGATTAGAACTAGATGGTAAAAAATCGGTTATCGCAAAGAAAATATCTATTTGAAAAGTAAGCCTATGTATACTTTTTCTACTTCATTATTTTTCATATGGAGTCAGGTTTGTCTGGAAATATAGAACATTCACTTATCTATTTGATGATCGGTTAAGTTAAATACAAACCCAAACATAATTTTTTTAAGTATTTTTAATTTTGATTTGATCTCATGTTATAAATCGGGGAAGCTATAATTTACAATTTGACATATACTTAACTTTACCCTCAGGTTCTGAAAAATTCGATTTCTGAAGGCATGTAGTCAGACGACGAAAAGGAAGTCGGGAGCTAGATCTAATTGTTTCAGATTTTATTGAGTAAATCACGTACACAAAACAAATAAAGCGTCCCAGATGTTGGACTTTATCCAATTTGGCAAGGAAATTTCACGGATATTACCTATATCTAGGGGGATGTATAGTAGTCCAGTTTTCATTGGAAGAACAGTTAAAAAAATATTTTTTGTGCTCAATATTGATAACATGCTACTATATATTAGTGTCATTTTACAGGTACCTATTGATAATATTTATCATTAGTGACAGCTACAGGCCACGTGACTTGACATACGTGAACGTAGATAGACTAACTTTTCCAGCTGTCTCATGAAAATTTGACTTGACTGCCATCTACTGGGGAAACGTGGAAATAGGGGATTTACTACGGCGCTAAAAATAAAAACCATCTTTAAAGAGTAAGGGTTCATGGCAACAGGATTTATTTAAATTGACTTGACCACTTTTTGATGGATTAAATAGCCAAATTATTATAGTTGTGAATCTAAATATTATCTCAATTGAAAAACGACACCTGAACACGGGAATCGAACCCGTGACCTTTGGCTCAACACACTTTAGTCCTCCACCTGAACCGTGGCCATGCAGTCCAAGTCGCCAAGCTCACAATGGCTTACCGATAGTTGAAAGGTCGATTTTCGGATCTCGGCTAGCTAGCTTTGTGCCACGCGGAATAAACGCCATTCTCGTCCATAATTGTTTACTGAGGACTGGAAGATAGGGTTGGATGTATTGAAGATGTATATATTTGAACAATAAAGTTTTGGAGCCACTCACATCCATTTTCAGTTTGAGAGTCATTGACATCTTCCAACTCACAGGCACTTCTGCGTCAGACTGGAGAGGTGTGTTCTCCATTGTGTACTGTACTAAACTAAAATACTAATCGAAATATTGACGAGTGTACTTACACAATCAATATTACTGTCAATATCCCCACCACCCTCCGATATTGACGTTGGATTTAAAAAATCTAGATTCGTCAATATCAACTTCAATCTATCAATATCCACCCTACACGGTCAATAGTATTGTCAATATTTTGACATAGGCCTATTTTCAATATTATTGATTGTGTAGGGTGCCCATTACACGAGTTTGTTGTTTACTGGAATGAACACAACACTTTTCTATGACTCTCTACAGATATAAACTTGTAAACATAGTTAAACAATTAACATTTTCTGCTCTGAAAATCTTGAAATCCAAACAACACATGGTTTTAGCTTTTGTATTTTCCTCCTCCCCTGTTTGTTCTCCTATTGCCTGACAGCTCCAGCCAAGAACGTTATAAAACCACTTGGTTTCATTCCTTTAGTAATTTTTAATATACTTTTATAGTGACTTAGGACGGGATTCACTCCCGAACGAGGGAAAAAGTCCTTTTTTTTAGTTTTTATATCGAAACTTTTTTTGCCTAAATAAATAAATAAAATATTTTACCAGTAAAAGCAAACAGTTTAATTTTCTACGCATTGGGACCTCAACCGCTGTTGAATATCTGTCATGTGTCCTGGAATTTAATGACAACTTTTTCTCTTCGTTTAAGAAGTTTGTCATCTAATTTCGCTATGCTCATGACACATGTTTAAGAAACGTCGATGTCACCATATGAAGAAAATTACACACTATGTTTCTACTGGAGATATATTAGAATTGTTTGGCAAAAAAAACTTATAAAAACTGAGATATATTAGAATTGTTTGGCAAAAAAAACTTATAAAAACTGAAAAAACACTGGCCTTTTCTTTCGTCCCCCTTCCATCTCACCTCAAGTGACCCCTGGGCGCTTTGTGCAACGTGAGAAGAGTAGTAGTGTATCGTTGCATAGTGTATTTTTCGAATGAAAGAAACATAGTATGTGCAGTTGTTACGTCCTTGTTTAATACTCTTGGTTAAGGAGCTTTGTAATACTAGGAGATAATCTCGTTCGTTTTAGCACTTAAAACTGTTCCAATTAGGAGTTAGTATTCTAAATGTGACACTTAATACAAGTTAAGACTAATAAAAAATGACCTAATGGCCGTTACAAAACTTCGAAAAGAACTATAACTGAAATTAAATCTTGGAGAGCTTTCTTTGTCGATTCGATTTTTTCGTCAATTCCTATTTAAAAGTATATCTTTTTTCACCCAAGTTGCTTGACATAAAAATGTTTATGTTTAAAGATTAGATTTTATTCTATACCAATTACCAAATGTATTTGACCTTGAAATAGGGCCACTTACGATATTACGATATGCAGGCTATATTTGTTTCGCTATTTAAAACTTGCACATACTCATACAAGTCTTTATTCTCTCCGGTTTTGTACACTTAAGTACAAATTGCTCTAATGTTTTTGGGGTGAGGAAGGTTAAGCTTAGATAAAATGCACCCACATTTGCGTGGAGAAAGAATGTAAAACCATCCCTCTAAACAACTCTCTAAAATTTATTTTGGTTGGGAGGGGGGGAGAATGCCTTCTGGAAAAACACTGGGTGATTGTAGCAACCCTAAATTGCTGAAAGGGGAATGAAATATAAAGCAGATTGTATAGCAAGACTTTTTTGGTTAAAAAAATCAAATATTGCTTCACTACAAACAGGGTTTAATTTTCTTCACATGATAACCCTCAGTAGTTCCTGAATATCTGTCAAGGATTCCAACATTTTCTCTTCATTTAAAAAGTTATCTAATGCTCATGAAATATAGTCAGCCACTGTTTATATCACCATTTGTGTAAAATTAAATTTCATGCTTATACTAAAACAATTTTTTTTAGCCCAAAATGGTGTCATTTCATCGTAAAAACTGCAAAAATTATGGGCTTTATAAATATATAACTCCTGTCCCTTAGATACCACCTTTTAATGGGTCTGTGTGTGTTGGTAACATGAGTTTATCTAACTGCTCCATGTACACCACCCACCTGATAATCAACACGATTGTAAGTTGGTTCAGTATCTGTTCTACACCCTGTAAAACACGTTAATCTAAATACCTTTGTACGTCTCCAGCTGACAACAGCTGATCCTGACGAATTATTATTTATAGCACCGCGTCTTACTACCCGTTCGGGCTATACGCACTTGCGCTAATGTGTAATGGTAGGGTGATTGTGAGATGAGATGGAGGACCTACAGTTTAACGTGGAATCCGAACCACGGTGGTGGCCTGGCATTCCCCACATTCACAAGATGTCTTGTCAGAGGTGAAAGGAAAGGTTTGGTAATCAGATAAATCTGTGCCGGAACCGAGGATTGAACCCCGGACGCCAGCACAGAAGTCCGACACCTTACCCCTAGACCGCCAGGTCACCCTGATTCTGACGAACGACAAGTGCCTATTGCCGGATGAAAAGACTCTTCAAGGAAAACCTTCAGTTTTAAAATTGTACACTTAAGTTTAATTTTTCCAAATGCCAGGTCTCCACCGTGGTTCGGATTCCACGTTAAACTGTTGGTCCTTCATTTCATCTCGCAATCACCATACCATTACACATTAGAGTAAGTGCGTATAACCCGAATGGGTAGTAAGACGTGGTGCTAATAATTTTCCTTAATGTATTTAATATTTTTTATATATTATCTGGTATACATTGAAAGCATCGAAATATTGTTTTTTCCCCCGATATTAACTCGCATTGGATTGATCTGGGCTAATTGGAACTGCACTTTGTTTTTTTAGCACCGCTTACCTGTTCAGGTTATGCTTTAATAAGTTAAGGATGATAAAGGTTGAATTTAGAGGATGTGTACATTTGCGTGTAGGGAGAGTGGACGATCATTTAGGGGAAAAACCACCCTTTGTACACCCGTTCGAGATTCGAACCTTGATCTTACTTTCATAGCGGCGTTATTAATATAGTTACTGTTCTGAAATTATATTTTTCGCCGCTTTTCTCTTTTTAATACTTATTTAGCTATTGAAATATGCGGATAAGATTAGTAAAAAAAAGGATAAAAATCGAAATTTATTTGTATTCATATTGGATACTAAAACATCGATGTAAATGCATCTAAGTCTTTATAAATATATCGATTTATCGAAGTTGAACGCAAAAGGTTTTTTTGTATTTTCTAAAAGGTGCTCTAATGTTCTATTTGTATGAAAAATAAGCTATAGTTGAAACAAAATAAACATTTATTAACCTTTAGCTTCAAATTGATAAAAATATTCACTCAGCAAAATTAAACGCGTTCGATTCATCGAGACCTAAATCAACCCTTAGGGGGATATTTTTCTCCTTCACCCCACCCCTCTACCACATCACCGCCTCTAACAAGGATTCCTATTTCCAGTAGGGCAATTACTCATATTGATAGATTTTTAGAACGAGGACAGGTAAATGTTTTATCCCCGTCGTGAACAGGATGATACTCTGCCCTTATTTCGAACACTTTCAAAATAATCGGCCTAATTCAGTATTAATCCCCCCCCCCCTAATTTATCATCGTAATCACTTATTGGAAGGCCAGTAGTTTCAACAATTGATCTTTATTATATTTTATCAGGGTGTCCAGTGACCTGAAAAATATAGAAAAGTCAAGGAATTTCTGGCGTGTATCTTTAGCCAAAGTTGAGTCATGGCTATGCGCATGTTCGAGAATTAGATTACATTATAGGAAGAAGATACTAAAAGAGAATGTGTCTTACAACATTAATCATGCTTGCTCCAAAATCCTGTCCTTACTATAGATCTATATCTAGATTCCTGTACTCTAGGTCTAGTATTGTCCTTACTATAGGTCTATATCTATAATCTTGTCCTTACTATAGGTCTATATCTATAATCTTGTCCTTACTATAGGTATATGTCTAGAATACTGTCCTTACTTTAGGTCTAGAATCCTGACCTTACTATAGGTTTATGTCTAGAATCCTGACCTTACTATAGGTTTATGTCTAGAATCCTGTCCTTACTATAGATTTATGTCTAGAATCCTTTCTTTACTATAGGTTTATCGTTTATGTCCAGAAATGGTCAACTTGTCGGATACTCAGTATAGAGAGTCTACAGGCCCTTGGTAACGGAGCTAGGTTGATGTCAATGTCACGAAGGGGGGGTAGAGTTACGGAATCAGCTCGTTGAGTGACGGCTCCTCACCTTGAAATCGGCCAACCAACCCATCCCCCCTCCCCTTTTAGCCAGCGGGTAGATTGTGCTAACAGCCAACCACCAAACAGGGTCGCTGAAGGAAATGAAGACATGGAAACTTCAAAACACAAAACCCGCTGTTTGACTTCCCTCTGGGCTGATATTCATCATATAATATTTTCTTACTTCCACGTCTTACAAACCGTTCGGTCTATACGAATTTAAGGTCATTCGACAATTCATTTTGCACAATTTTAACAACGGGTCAAACTTGCTATTATATGCTTTTTGCCTCCCATGGTTAAGGTAAAATAATTAATGTACGGCACTGAAATTAAGTATAACTAGATACTCATATGAAGTTTGCATGCAGTTAAATATATTTATGGTATTATTAATAGACCTACTGTTAATAATGTTAGGTACATGAAAAGCATAATATAGCAAGTTTGACCCTTTATAACTCGTGAATTGTAATGAGTTGATGTAATTAAATCATTAATTATGGATTATAATAATTATACACGTTAAAATAAAATTATTGAATGCCCTTTAACTAGATGGGGCCTTATGGTTTGCGGATGATAGAGATTTGCTCGGGGGTTAGAGGTTTATACCTTTCCAGATTGCCTATATTTAGGGGCTACAATCCAATTTCCATTAAAATGGTATTTTGTTGAGCTCAAAATTGTTAGTGTTATTGTTATAAGAACTATTGATAGTATCTATTAAGAGAGACAGCTGCAAATAACGTGACTTGACGTAATAATATATGAAAATGGTATTAATGAATTTTGTAACTGTAAAAAGAGAACTATTTTGGTTATTGTTCAGCCTTGCTTTTTTTTTTATCACCGCGTCTCGCCTGTTCAGGTTATACGCATATATGATAATTACTCTACTGTATTAGGGATGAAGAAGGTATCTTAAGGCCCCCTTTCACGATCAATATTATTGAAGCAATATTATTTTGTCAATATATTGCGTGAAAATGATTCGACCTTGGACGGTCAATACTATTGTGTAATTGTTCAGTCTACATCGGTTACTTGTTCGAGAAGAATGTCGCGAATAAGCTTCATTTTTCTTATCCCGGTTCATATGTTCCTCTGATTTTATTTTTCACAAAAGCCGGCAGTGACTTACAAGTTTTACTAATCAAAAGATCACAATACATACATATCTCTGGCATTTTTTATTACATGTAGGCCTACACCACACAAATAAAATAATTTCTGTTACCTTTATGCATTTCATTCGAAATATACTTTCCTCTTCTTTATTTGTTCCTTTTTTCAACCAGACATGCTGGTATTTTAGGTTAGAGAAAACGGAACCACTAGAGGGCACAATAACTGCCTTACACGGTTCATTAATATTGACAAAGCTTCAATAAATATTAAAAACTCATAATATTTCTCAATAGATTGCGCAAGCCTTCAAAAGTACACTAACACGCTCAATATTATTATGCAATAATATTAAGCGTGTAAGGGGGCCCTTGGAGGTTATCTACTCGACTTGGCATGGAAGGGGGGAAATAAACCATTTAGGAAATCCTATCTCCATTTACAAGCAACCGGGATTTTAAATCAACCCTGATTTTCTCGTCAACAGTAGACCATTCCAACACGAGAGGGTTGCCAAACACATTCGGCTACTGAAGCGGGTATTTAACAAGTTAAAAGTAGTCACAACAAAAGATTTTATCTTGACTTCGAAGTCTTGCCTCAGACTTCGCCTTGCATTTAAAAATTGACCTTCGCACGTCCCTATATAATAACAAAACGTATTTTGTTTTTGTAGTCAACGTTAATAACATTTTACTATCTTTGTTTCATAATTATTGCTAAAATATTTAAAAAATGAAAACTGCTGATCACATCACATAACTTGACTTATGAATATATACAAATGGAATATTATTTTATAAGTTTAGTTAAAGGTTACTTCCAGTGATATATACAGCTCGCATCTCTTCTTGTCTAATCAATCACATAATTATAAGGTAGAGGGGAGGGGAAAGTCAACCGCTATCAATTTTTTTTGTCGCCATGGTTACCGTTTGATATGACGTAACCGGTCCGACGAGCTCTTATCCACGTTAGACGACCTTGCCAATTCCCCCTCGCAGCTGATCGCTACCGCTACGTCACATTGCAGTACTTCACTACCTCAATGTAGGCCTCATGGGCGTGTGGTGGGTGAACTGTGCCTCGATGTAGGCCTCATGGGAGTGTGATGAACTGTGCCTCGATGTAGGCCTCATGTGAGTGATGAACTGTGCCTCGATGTAGGCCTCACGGGAGTGTGAACTGTGCCTCGATGTAGGCCTCATGGGCGTGTGGGGAACTGTGCCTCGATGTACACGACACTATTTGCTTACGATGGCTAGTTATTCGAAACCTCTTCAGTCACAGGACACTCGAATCACTCAAAAATAGGTACCTACCACCTGAACAAACATAATTTCATTAATCATAAAAAAAAGTTCATTTGGTCGTGACAGGAATCGACCTTATCGCCATTTAACTCTAATGAAGTAACTATAACAATAACAAACACACACTCGCCAGCCGACATCACTCGTGATACGCGAACAGTTGCGTAACTCATCTTGCACCGCGCCGTGTCATTCGTGTCTTGGTGCATTATTACTTGCGTGCTACACAAACCGTTCGGCGCCCGCCCACCCCCTTTCTCAAATCCCTCGCCGCACGTGCAGCGACGCAGAGCCAGCGGCATCATTGTTTCACACTCGACTACTTTTAGAGAAAAGAGGGCCGTCAACTTTCGAAATACACGATTGTCAAAATTAGACCAGTCGCGCAGCTGGTGAACAAGGGGGAAACGCATGGAGTTTTTGTTTTTGGAGAGGGAAAACCTGAAAAACTAAGGGAATTTATATAGGAATATTAAATTTTAGAAGGGGTACTAAGCTTCGAAATGTTGAAGTTAAAATGTTTGTTTGGAGTACCGGGACAAAAATCAACTGATATTTTGTTCAACACCCTTATTTTAACTAACACTGACCAGGGATTAAATGACCTCCACAAACTAAACATAGATTAATTTATAAATATTTTATCATAAAATAATATAGGCATACAGTACCTCGGACGCACTTAAAGAATGGTTAGATTTTTGATTCCCACGTCTTACTACCCGTTCGGTTATACGCCTATGTATGCTCTACTAATTACATAAATAGTTTATGGATTAAGAAGTTTATAATAAGAGTAAGTGTGCCCGTATTTGCTTGGAGGTAGAATGGAAAACAACTCTGGAAAAAACTCAACACCCGACTGAGACTCGAACCTCGATCTCTCCACCATCTCGCTGCGAGAGTAGCGCGTTAGAGCATGCGGCCAACGAAGCGGGATCATTAAAAATTAAAAGTAGTTTTATGTGTCAACAACGACCACCTTATGTTCGGCCTAGATTAGCGTTTTAACCTGCTTCAGTTGTCGAATTGTCTAAGGGGGCGGCCAGACTGAGCGCGCGAGCGACTAAAATATAAAATAGAACACATTGGTTGTAATGGGAGGTGGCCACACTGGAGCGAGCGCGCTTGAAAGATAGAACTGTTTCTATTTTTCAAGCGCGCGCGCTCGACCCGGTACAGTCTAGTTTACAGGCGCTAGACAATATTATTGTATGTTGGTTCATTGAGTGCTGGGAAACTTCTCATTTTGACATGATATTTGACTTTTTTCTATCAGTGATGGATTTAACACACTTGCTATTAATGGCCTAATCTAATTGGTAAGACCATAAATATATGTAAGCCCGATATGTTACAATACTTCAATATTATAATCAAAGTAGGCCTTTACAAATAATAATCACCATTAGTTTGGAGAGTATGATAAACAACAACAATAAATAAGTTTTAAGAATCACCTTCAGTTCACTGAGCCTTCGAACCTTTACCTTCCAGTCAAAAGCTATGGAGTGCAACGCACCATTCCGCCACTGGTGCGGCTAATCTGATTTTAAAACACTTCAGTACATTAAAAAAAATTGTTGTAAGAATTTTCGAGGAGCAGAGATGTACCAAGTGTCTTTGACAGATACATCTTCTCTAATGAACTAGGGTCTGCTAATTACGCGCTCGCTCGCCAGTGTGGCCACCCAGTCGCTTGCGCGCTCGCTCGCGCGCTTGTCAGTCTGGCCGAACCCTAAGGCGTCACACTCGCAATAAACTAGACTTTCGATGACGGAGAGAACGTGCTCGAATCCCGAGTGTGTATACGGAGAGTGAATTTTTTCTAAATTGTTGTCAAACTCTCCACGCAAATGCGGGTACGATTTTTTCCGTCTTAAAAACATTAATTAGTACTTAAGCTTATAACTCGAATGGATAGTAAGACGCGGTGCCAAAAAAATAATAAAAACTTCGCGTTCTAAAATTTACTCTTACACATATTTACTAACCATCTAAATTATAAACTCCATTTAATGTTATACCTCTAAAACAACTGACAACCGACGGTTATGTTGACCTCATTTCCAGAAGCCGAAAATCTTTCCACCTCTTCATTTTTATCAGGGGCCAAATCCAAGAAAATGTCTTTGACCCACTTACAACGATGATTTTGAAAGAGGAACTGAACATAGCTGACACGTCACAGGCCATATTCTCTCCTCTTTATCACCGTGGACAAGACAAGTGTCGCTTTTATCTGACGTAGAGTTTCTCAGGAACATGAACCAGGAAGATGCTGATTACGTGGTCACTCACCCCTGACACTTCGCATTCTTCTCAACAAGACAGACTGAGGGTATTCATCATTTGGCAGGGATTACAATAACAGTAGGTTTGGATCTGACAAATTGTGCCTCTAGTTTTGTTTATCTCTCTGTGTTTCTTACCCTCACAGACTACCAACATTTAAATTAATGGGGGATAGGTAGGATAGTGTTAATTTGGCGCCATTGCTTTCTCATAGGTAAGCCTATATTGCTTGCGTGTCACATTGACTGAATACAAACCTGAGTGACCTTGGAGATCTCAATCTATCTCCAAATCTAATCTCTGATTGGTAATAAGAAAGGTCAATTCTCTTTTTTAAAAATCTCGCTCTATTAACAGGGTGTCCAGTGAACTGGAAAACAGAGAATCTGTCTGGCCAGGAAAAAAGTCTGGGAATTTTGATCAAATTTTTGGAATTTTCACATAGCCACTAAAAATATATGCAACTTTTATTTACAATAAATTAGCATTTTTCTTCCAGTTAATATATACCACAATTTTTTAAACAGTCGAACATACTAATCTAAATTCTTAAGGTCAACATGTCATTTTCGTGTTGCCTTTCCAACCCCCTCCACCTCACGTATCTAGCCAAAGTTGAGTCATGGTTATGCGCATGCACTATGATTTGATTACGTTATAGGAAGAAAAAAAACTAAACAGAGAATTCGACTCGCAACATTTTTAAACTGTGCTAGTACTGTAAAAAGGTCAGGTCTGGGATTTGATCTAAACATTATTTGGAAAAGTCTAGGAAATCTAAAATATAGTTTAGCTGGACACACTGATAATATCATTACTTGTAACACAACTGACCTCGTGGTATAGAGGTTCCTGGTTCGATTCATTGTTGGTGGAGGGGGCCTTTTCTTGAGGGGCAAATAAATCCCATGGTCATCAGTCTGATTAAATGGGCTTAAGTTAGGTTAAGATCTTCATTGGCTCCAAACCGTCATATTCACTATCATCCCCTCATATGCTCGGGACATGGAAAGAGCCTCCACGAAAAGGATGTAGTCCATTCAACATATCTTTTTACCTAAATAACAGTTTAAAAATCATATGCTTAGGTTTTGGGTTGCTAACACATGTACAAGAATACTGTTTTGTTATAAATGAAAATTATTTAGTTACGTATCATATTTTAAATTTAAAATAACGTAAACTTAAGTTTTCTGACACTATTTCATTACTTTAAATTATTTCTTTTCATCTAATCTGAAATACATAATATTTAAACATAATTAAAAGTACTTGTTCTTCTTTTGGAACGTATCTATAATGTATAAGATAGTGCATACATTAATACTTTTTAATACAGTCATATTTCCTTGGAAAAGATAATATACTTGTTTTTTTAATTGATACATTATTTTATGGTTATTTTATCGTATTTGGAAATATTTAGTTGAGCTAAATATTTTTATCAACTCTCTGGGTGCACCATTGGAAAGAACTTGTTTGCGTCTTGCTCAATCACATGGTTTAAATTTGTCAGTCGCCATTTTGAAGCTATGTTCGTTAGACCTTTTGTGAAAGTGCTGCGAATGGTAATATTTTAAGTGGAATAAAACGATAAATAAGCTTTGTGTCCGACCACAAATAAATATAAATAATATTGGCTTAAATTACTATTGTTAGTTATCACTCGGGATGTGAAAAAATTATCGATACTTTTACTGATATTAGTATTCACACTCAGGTATCAAATCGGTATCCAAAGAAACAACGTTTTTGTTATCTTCACTCAAGTTTGGAATAAATGTTTACTAGGGTGGACTGTGGAGGAAAAACAAAATCAATAACACTATTTCTCAACTCTCAGTTCGCACTCATTTTCTGCATAGTATGCCCGAAGCAACTATAGCATTCAATCTCTTTTAGCTTATCATAACTTGTGGCTGTTAAAAGAACACTAAGCAGACAAGTTTATATGAGTTTCGACACCGATACTTACTGGTATTGATACTTCTCTTTCGATACCACATCTCTAGCTATCACATTCATACATCACCAATTAATGTTTTCATTACAGCTATTCAAACTAAAATATGTCAGCTGTTGGTGTAGGGATATATTCCATTCACCGTAGGAATTGACTTCTGAAAGGCCTTTTTCCCTACCATAAATCTACCATATAGTAGGATATTGGTAGGAAAAAAGACCTTTCAGAGAGTAATTCCTACCGTGAATGGAATATACACTAGAGACTATTTATTTCTAGTAGCTTTTTGAGCTGTTATCCAAGTAAACTCAGATCGTGAATGTACTCGACTACTGATACATTCGGGTGTCCCCTCGTTAATGATACATTAAAACTGGCTAATCTTTACACAAACTGAGCTATAGTTTTATGTGACCCAGACATGCCATTATTATTACTACTAAAACACTTTTCTTGGAACCCTATTGAGGATAATAGTAGAACCCTTAAAGGTTTCGCAGAAACATTGTTCTGGTAGGAATCAATGATTCACTCTAATTACTGTTACTAATATTGTAACATTAATTGCTGGCACGAGCTGTGTTTTTTTCATGACTCACAGGGTACCGAGCAGCTGTTCACAGAATGTAAAAAAAAACGCGGTAAATACGTGTGTGTAAGTGATATATAAGTGGCCCTGCGGGTAATTGGGTCCGCTGGAGCGTTGAGCGCGACCTTGAGAAAGTCCACTGATTCCTGTTTGGCCGCCAGCCCGTGACTTACGTAACGGAGGAACGTGCGTGGCCTTCAAAAAGCTCGAGAAGGAAGGAGGGGGGGGGGGG
>CABFVX010001080.1:100151-139202 GCA_902151425.1 Timema shepardi
GGGGGGGGGGGGTAGTGAAGGGGTGGACCTTCATCTTGAAATTAAAAGTATTTTATTTTATATACTCCTGGCTAGCTTATTTATTTTATTATTTCAAATTAATTGAATTTCGATAGGTTGGCTCTTTTAGAAAATAGAACAATGCGGCCAATCTAGGGTTTGTGAACATTTTACTGGGCTATTGGTGTTATTTTAAAGTTATTTATAATATATTATATTAAGTGTTTGTAAAAATGAATGGGGGATTCCTGCTGAAAACAAAAACACAGGTAATTTTGGTTTCTGAATAGTCCTAATTATTTTATATTTGAATCTGTTATCTGTGAATAATCCCTTTATATTTGAATTTGACTTTGTTATATATGAATAATCCCTTTATATTTCAATCTGGCTGTAGCTATCTGTACATAATCCTAATCCCTTCCTCTAGATGAATCTGGTTGTAGTTATCTGTAAATAATCCTAATCCCTTCATATCTGGATCTCTTCTCTGAATCTTGTTATAGTTATCTGAATAATTCCTTCCTATCTGAATCTGGTTGTAGTTATCTGAATAATTCCTTCCTATCTGAATCAAGCTGTAGTTATCTGTGAACAATCCCCTCCTATCTGAATCTGGTTGTAGCTATCTCTGAATAGTTCTTCTTATATGCATCTTGTTGTAGTTGTCTGTGAATAATATTTACAGCGTCTCCCGGTCACAAGCCACGAGATGATTTCACCGGTCGATGGAGAAGCTTGCGGTCAGAACGCTGACGAACATAAAGTGACGGAATCCCCTCTTGGTAGTTGGCGGATAGGTGGAGGAGGTGGTAATGTTTCCGGGCTCGTTCCGTGTGACAAAAACTAGGTGCGCCTGCACAGAACGTTGACCGGAAACCGTGGGCGAAGGTGACGAAAACATTGGTTCAAGAACCTGAGATGCTCGCGTTTGGCGATGGGCACGCGGGATAAACGTGAGGTCCATGTGACGGGAGAGGTTGCGGGTTGAGTCCCGGCCAAACGCACTTAGGTTTGTAAACGTCACACTTATTTAGACTCTTTAACCGGTGATGGGGAGGTTGGGGTTTGAATTTCGGTTGGATCTATTAAGAACTGCTTTTTTCTTCCCGTAATAGTTTCGAACTCGACCTCCACGCAAATGAAAGTACATTTCCTCTAAAATTATACCTTTATCCCTATCACAATATATGCGTTCGACTATGACGCGATGTAGAAACGACTTATGGGAGCGGAGCGCACGTCTGATTTTGAAGGCTCGTGTTTTCGATCTAGATCTCCCGTACTGAGTATATTAATGGATATTATTCAAATATGGTAAGAATGATAAGGGTGGTTTTTAATTAAAACTATTTGTAATATTCGTTGGGGGGGCGGGCGATCCACCCCTGACATCCGCAGTAGGTTAGAAATAGATTAAGAAAATTTCAGTTAAGAATCGCCACTCGCTACTTTCGAAATTACGTCAAGAATTATTTTTGTATACAAATTTAGATTACAATACTTGGCGTATGAATGCAACGTTTTGAACTGTCACACTGTCCAACTAAAGTAGGAAAATTATGTTATATACAGTGAAAGCTATTTATTTTAATTATGTGATTTTTTATTTTAATCGTGTGGTTTATCAATTTACTGTGCCTAAAAACATGGTACCTACAGACAGGTAAAATTAAGATTGGTTTCTAAAATATGCAATCAATACATTTTTAAAAATCACTCGCCAAAAAATAAATCGTAAAAAAGCCAAACCGTGATTTTATTTAAATGTCTGGAAAACCTGAAAATCTGGTAGTTTTATAATAAAAGTTGTGCGGGAGTAAAGATACGTCAAAGCATTCTTTAAGAGGCGTAGATACAACTCGGGGCATTCCTTCAGTGGTGTAAAGACAAGCCTAGGCACTTCACCCTCTGGCGTAAAGACAAGCCAAGGCACTTCACCCTCTGGCGTAAGGACAAGCCAAGGCACTTCACCCTGTGTCGTAAAGACAAGCCAAGGCACTTCACCCTGTGTCGTAAAGACAAGCCAAGGCACTTCACACCTCTGGCGTAAAGACAAGCCAAGGCACTTATCCCTGTGTCGTAAAGACAAGTCAAGGCACGTCACCCTGTGTCGTAAAGACAAGCCAAGGCACTTCACCCTGAGGCGTAAAGACAAGCCAAGGCACTTCACCCTGTGGCGTAAAGACAAGCCAAGGCACTTCACCCTGTGGCGTAAAGTCTAGTTAAGGTACCCACCTCCGTGACGTAAAGATTAACGAAGGTAAGCCAAGCCATCTTCGGTGAAAAGTCAAAAGGACGTGATGTCACGCACGGGAAGTGCGCCCAACGGCATGGTGAGGTCAGAGGTCTAGATCCTGGTGTCAAGGTCACCGGCTTCCTTTTGAGCTTTGTGCTTTCTGCCTCTCGAAATGAGTGGATTAAAAATAGAGTAATTAGAGGGGATAGATACCAGTAGTGTAGAAGTGCGTATTTTAAAACTTTTACCAAATACAAAATATTTTAGTGGAATATGACTACATTAAAACCTAATTTTGCACCTAGAAAAGTAATTAGATCTACTTTCACGTATTCATACGTCAAGTCATGTGATATGCAGCTGTCACTTTCAATATGTATTATCAATACCTGCCAGAGGTAAAGGGAAGGTTTTGTAATCAGATAAGTATGTGCCGGGACTGGGATTTGAACCCAAACCCTTAAAACACAGAAGTCTGACGTCTTACTCCCAGACTGCCAGGTCCTCATTTCAACCATATTTATGGTTCACGCCAAAATAAAGTCGATTCCAAAAGGGCTCTTTCTCCCTTAACCCTGAAGTGTGGGTTTTATTAATAGAAACAAATGTGTGAAAACGTGACATTAGCTCATTTTAAACGATTTTTTGATCATATTTACGAGGATATGAGACTAGTTTTGATGAAAAAGGGCTCTAGATTTAGCCTTCCTCTGAAAAATACAGTAATATTGTTTAATAGTACTACAACAAACATTTTAAGGTAATTAGCAATAATCTTTCCTATTTACTTTGAGATAATAAGTTTCGTGGTTTTATTTGCCCTCTTTCTTATTGACATGACAAAAGGTTGTATGTGAAGGGTTAAAGGAGCATAAACGTAGACATAAAAGAGAAGTAGTTCCATAAAACGACACAGAACATTGTATTTTAAGCCGTGTGGCCTGACAAGCGATTTGTACTTTCTCGCTGACTGAGACGGCCGCCTTAGGATTGCAAACGCGTTATTACTGTGACCATGTGTGTGTGTGTGTGTCCGTTCAGGCCATACCTATATATGTATACACTAAGAGAGAGAGATTTTCACAGTGAATGTAGTTGCATTAGCGTGGAGGGAGCTTGGTAAACCAACTAGAAAAACCCACCCTCGGTCTACCCGACCTGGGTTTTAACCCCCGATCATCAGCAGTCTAGTCAACTGTGATCTTAATAACCACTGTGTGAAAATGTTGTCACAAACTTAATTTTGTTCATCATAGCCAACTCAGCTCGCACGAGGTATGGGAGTAAAAGGGAAAAGAAAACACCTACGATATGTCAGAAATGTATGCAGTGCATTCGTATTTGAATGATTACTCGACATTTTCCGCGGTGACGATGGGAGACAAAGTGACAAAGTTTCTTGTTAATAACCACAGTATGTCCCTGTTATGACAGAATGAAAATTTGTGCACAGTGTTTATCTGTGAATCCATTCTAAAATGGTCAAAAAATTGCCTTTTCATTTTAGTTTTTATGGCAACACTTTTATGTACAAAATAAAAACAAATATTTATCCAGTACAAACATAGAATTTGATTTTCTTCACATGGTTTCTTCACAGTTGTTAAATATCTGTCATGAGCATGGTGGTATTATCTAAAACATACTATTTAAATGAAGAGAAAAAGTTGTCATTAAATTCCAGAACACATTGACAGATATTCAAGAAATTTTAATATAATCGTGGGAAGAAAATTAAACTCAATATTTGTACTTGAGCAATATATTCTTTTCATCTTTTTCGAAAATATGTTTTGCCATAAAAATGGTGAAAACACTAGCTTTTTTTTTCCCCCTTCCATCCCACCTTAAACTACAGCACGAGACAGCACATGCACGATTGTTTCTAGATCATTTACATGCTAGTGTGCTGAAAAGTTCTCGTTATGACTATGACCGAGTTGTGTGTGATCCAATTTCTGACGCCCGGGACCGTAATTTGGCGGTGCTGTGCAATATCACAAGACACCCACCGCGCGTGTGATGATGATGCAATGTAGTGAAAGGTGGCTAAAAAGATGGTGACTGTCGGTAATAGGAAGACGTTGTTTTCCTGCCTCGCACCTGTTTATTATCTCATGCTTGCTTAGCCCAGGATAGTTATTGCAATCTCCCGCTGCACGCGCGCTTCACGGTCCACCCCACAAATACTCCCCTGCCCCCACCCTCACCTTCTGGTGCTTGTTAAACACGGACCGATAATTTGCTCTCAAAAGGACGAGTCACTTTCACTGGTTTTAGTGTACACTGGAAAGTGTAAAATTTGTTAAGATTAATTTGGTAACCTGTGACTTGTTGCCCCTAATCTGCTGATTCTGATCTTGGCGGTACACTTATTTTAACTTATGACTTGTCGCCTCTAATCAGATGATTCGATTATATGGTTAATGTGCAGCTAAGCTGGGTGACTCATCTCTTCTTAAAACTACAGGTAGTATGTCTAAAGGAACTCTTGATTAAGAAATCATAAATGTTGCCCACACAAAAGCCCAACAATATAAGACGGCTGTTCTTTAAAAAATATTTAATTTTATGGTTTGAGAGTTTGTAACCCACGCCCGCTCTATCTAGGAGAGTAAGGGATGCCTTGAATAAGTGCGGCCTTTTCCCGTTCATAGCTTATTTTGTAAAGCATCGGTCTGCTAAAGTTGGATCAATCACCTTGCCCAAATACAGCCTAAGGTGTCCGCCTAGTTAGGCGAGATATTGTCATTCAGATGTTGCGCTTAGGTTAAATATTGATGCAACCTTTAACAGTACACGAGTTTTTTTTCCCCTTTAATGAACACACTAATATTTTCTATGACTCTATAGATACATAGACTAGTAAACATAGTTTAAAAGTTGACATATTCAACTCTGAAAAGTACAAAACTATACATTTATGTTGGTCATTAAAAGCTAAATGTCCGGGAAACGAAAGGTAACTGGTTCCAAGTTGTGTGTGCGCGGGTATACACGCATCTCTAATAAAATATATCTAGACTGTGGCCAGAGTCGTTTCCAAGTAATGATGTAGTTCCAAGAGAAAGTAATGGTTCAAGCCTGCTCCTTCACTATGCGATACTACGTGCAACAAAACAAACTTGTTAAGTGTGCTACTGTGGTAGGCATCCTCTCATCCCATGTATTTACTCGGGAATTATTAGTTTTTTAAAAAATCTATTTTTACGTTTAGCATGGTCTTTTGTAAGATGTACCCCAAAACGAATTGAAATACCCTTACAGAAAAGTTATTAGATTTATTGTTGTGTAATCATATGTCAGGTATTGTTATCTGCAACTCTACTTTTGATATTTACTACTATCTATACCTATAAAAAAACACCAATAATAATAATAATTTAGTAAAATGTTAACAATGTTGGTCGCAAAAACTGATTTTTGTATTTTCTAAAAGTCCGAAATACTCCTGCATTTGCTTGGAAGGGAGAGAAAACTGCCCAAACTTGGGCTGTGTATTACTCTGTCGATTTGTGTTAAGGATAAGATAAAACTGCTGATGCTTCGCCTTCCCCCCCCACCTCACCCCCTCCACCATCAAAAAATATAGATGTAAATTTTGAATCCAAATGGAAGGTATATTCGTAAATAGGTTTGATTATATTACTAACATATTTGGTCGTGAGTGTAAGAAAAGAATGGCAATCGCTGATTTTGCTTTATTGTTACTCGTTTGATGAATTTCAGGGAAAATTTAAACTAAAGTCTTAACTTTTAAAAACTAGGAAAAATTTATAACATTCTATCACTCACAGGATGAACAGCTAGTTCTCGCTAACAAGTCTACTCGCTATGAACGACTCGTTTACCACAAGAGACCTATCACTAGCCGAGGAACGTGCATCTCTTGGTCATGTCGTCGGACGCGCTCTAGGGTCGGCCTTTGAAGTGTTGTGCGTGCGTGTCTAGCTTCCTGGTCCCAGGGCGTAGCACGGAAATGGCCACCCTTCCCAATACTTACCTCAGTGAGGGCATGGTTCACCCGCCCCCTCTTCCCCCTCCATTATACATAACTTCTCTACGATGGCTTTCATCACAGGCGCCTGTTGACCAACTACACAGAAACCTTTGACTGTCTATACCTCCTGTCATGTTCTGCAGCCCTATTCTATGTAGCTTTGTTCATTTGGACCAAACACAAGACTTAAGACCTACCATGTTGTGTAGCCCTATTCTATATCGCTTTGTTTATTGGACCAAACACGAGTCTTAAACCGTATTAAATACCTCCTGTCATATTCCGTAGACCCATTCTATGTCGCTTTATTTATTGGACCAAACACGAGACTTAGACTATATTTATTGGACCAAACACGAAACTTAGATTGTATATTTATTACCTTCTGTCATGCTATGTAACCCATTCTATGTCACTTTATTTATTGGACCAAATACGAGACTTTTGACTGTCTATACCTCCTGTCATGTTCTGTTGCCCTTTTATATGTCACTTTATTCGGTAGGCCAAACACAAGACTTAGGGCCAGTTTCATAGTCAAATTTAGTACGTCTCAAGTGCGGCGCTACACTAAGTACATGACGGCACCTATACTCCATTCACGGTAGGAATTACTCTCTGAAAGCTCTTTTTTCCTACCAATATCCTACTATATATTAGATTTCTGGTAGGGAAAAGGGCCTTTCAGAAAACAATTCCTATGCTGAACAGATTTTACCTAAACCAGACTGGAATGGGCTAGTTTCTTATGCGAGAACAGCCCATTCCATTCTGATTTAGGTAGGTGTCGTCATGAACTTAGTATAGTGCCACACTTGAGGCGTACTAAATTTGACTATGAAACTGGCCCATAGACTATATTTATTACCTCCTATCATGTTAAGTAGCCCATTCTATGTTGCTTTATTTATCGGACTAAACACTAAATTTTTGACTTTATATACCTACTGTCATGTTCTGAAGTCCTAACCATAGTGTTTTAGCTGGGTGTACATAGATTGGACCAAAGGTGCCCTCGCTGGGTTTCCGTAGACTGGGCTCAAGGTGTACTTGCTGGTTAATAATGTTTCCTTGCTACATTTGAGACATAATGTTGGGCCTCGGGCGGATGTTGCTGCTCTCTGAGCTAATTGTGAGGTCGAGAGAGAGATGGAGAAGACCGGTGTCTTGCCCAAAGAAACTAGCTGCAGGAATAATTATAATGTAATCACTGGTGTCTGCTATTAAGACAGGTTCCCAACCTTAAGAATCAGCCATGTGCGACCAAGGTGTTCCGTCAGATGAAACCAGTAATTTACAACAACTCTAGTTTATCGATAGTGAGTTTTTATGTGTTTTTTTACAATTAACGTATGTGTTAATCAATGAAATTTGCGTTCCACATTGAATGTTTATCGATTAAAAACATTACTTGAAGCGAACTGGACAAAATGTATTATATGTGATAATTTAGTGTTTTATTAAGTTTACTTTTTTATATTTTTATATATGAAACAGGCTTTACTTCTTTAGGCCACTTTTTAATGCCTATATTATATCTACGTCCACCTGTAGCATTGTTTTGTTTTTAGTGAACAATTTCGAGCAGGTTTCTTCCAGGAATGTTTTCTTAGCGCAAGAAAATTTTCCCTTTGGTAGTAGGTGTTGCGGATAACTTATTTTGCAAGAACTTCAAGTTTGATACACACGTTCATAAAAAAAATCTTAGTGCAAAACAAGACCGTTCGATCTAATTAGGTCTAATAACTACATTCGACCCATGATGCCTTGCAGCAGATACTTGATACCCTAAATTGCTCATAAGTTCTTGTTTTGTTTGTTTACAAGTTCTTTGTTTAGGTGTTTACCATGTAGTGTTTAATTTTGATGGTGTCGCATAGCATTAAGGAAATACATTTCTCTTTACGCTGATAAACTTTTACAGGCCTATCGAAGTAAGGTAGGGTGGTCAACGTTAAAACCGTTTCCATCTCATGCGGAGCAGATCACAGTTAGGCTTTGTATGATTGTTTTACAGCTCATCGGAATGTGATTACGTTTATTATCTACGCTTGTTTTTCAGCGAACGTGTGATTCCACAGTAACATGTCATTATCCCAAGTGCATCTTGTTTTTTCAGTGCTGCCATTAGCGACTGCCAGTACATACCTATCACTTACCCTGTACGATTGATTGCATCGTCCTTACGTTATCTTCTTTGTGTGTTTCCAGACCAAAAAGAACAATCCCAACCACATCAAGCGTCCCATGAACGCGTTCATGGTCTGGTCTCAGATAGAACGACGCAAGATCTGCGAGCAGCAGCCGGAGATGCACAATGCTGAGATCTCCAAGAGGCTGGGCCGTCATTGGAAGACGCTCTCCGAAGAGGAGCGCAACCCGTTCATCGAAGAGGCTGAGCGTTTGAGGCAGCTGCACATGCAAGAGTATCCCGACTACAAATACAGACCCAGGAAGAAGACAGTGAAACCTCCGCCCAAGCCATCCTCCACCAAGAAGCAAAGAAAGTCCTCCACGTCCTCCTCCCTCCAGAGGAATGATTCAAACAACAACCATCACCATACACACGCGATGTCAAGCGCGCCTGGAAAGTCCACCGCGACGTCCACAACCAGTAAAGCTTTCGCGTCGGCCTTCGGGACCAAAGAGAGATCCGTGTCTCCTCCGACTGCGACGGCCAAGTCCCTAACCGCCACCACGGTCAGTTCGAGACACCGCGTCGCCAACAAGTTGAGCAACGTGAACCCGAGTCGCCTCAAAGTGCAGCTCACCATAGACAAAAAGTTCAAGGACAGTATAAGGAACAGTCGCCAACACATGCAGCAACAGCAACGACCGGGGGCGTCCCCACCTCCCTCCTACCAACAGTATGCCCCCCCTCCTCCCACAGTCACCGCTAAAGTGCCGTCCAGCCCCTCCTGTGAACCCCCAGACTCTCCCGAAAGCGCCTCGTTCTACGACGACTCATCATCGCAACTTTTAGACGCCAAGCTGAACGCTGCTGTTTTGGCAGTGTCACAGAAGGTTAGGAGCGGGACGCTGCCGGGTGATAGAGACTACGGCCAGTACCAGGCTTTCCGTCGGAAGAGGCTTATCGACACGCTTTCCACGTTGAACGTCAAGTTAGAACCTATGGACATTGATGAACAGCCTCTAAGGTGCGAAGAGTCGTTAATCAAGCAGGAGCCCGTCGATTGTGAGTCCGAAACCGCGGCCGTGGGTTGCGCGAGGGTTCACGAGAATCCTTCTCTCTCGGACCTGGACTCTCTAATGGTGACGGACCTCCTCGACATCTCGCCCGAATTCAAGGTTGACCTGGATACTCTTACGACAGAGCTAGAGTTCGATACGGCCAGCTCGAGTTCGGGGTCTCACTTGGAGTTCTCGTGTACGCCAGACGTGTCGGTCATGTTGTCCGAATTCGGGGTTCACAACGATTGGCAAGATACGAGCTTCAGTCTTATCAACTGCTGAACTTTTCAAAAAAATCTTAACACTTTTAGTTTTTCCTTTTATTTTCATTGTTTACAGAACTGAGTGGGGGGTAGAGGGGACAAGAACTTACTAATCAGCCTGTGGAAATTACACCATTTTAGAACAAGAGACTTTGTGATGTGAAAATTAAGGACTTGGATAGACTAATCCAGCAAGTGTACACACTGGGTAAAAAGTAGGTGAGCCTTCTTGAAACCTGAGCTGCTGCTTTTTTTCTTTCTTTCTTTAAGGACTGTGACTTAACTCTATTAAATTCACCTTGATTAACATTTGAGCCTCCCTTTAGTTCTGATATCGGTATAGTTAGCGCATGTCACTCCTTCACAGTCCAACTGATAAAGGGTTTACTTTTCAAACAGTGTGTACATGTACAGGTAGACCCAAAAAGGGTTTGTCTAATCCCAATGGTTTCTTGTCTCTGTGGCATTCCTTTGTACAATGCTCTCGTAAGACTTGTTCCCTTGGATTGATTCTCACATTTTGGGTCACCTGTAAACTTTTATGCTTATATTTTATGTAAATAAAAAAATAAATGTGATTATATTTTAAACTACAAAACATAAATTTATTTCTGATTTTCAATAGTTAACCATATTATGATATTGAATCAAAGATATGTTTTTTTGTATGAGTTCTAGTTTGGGGGTGAATAAATTTTAAGGAAAATAATTCCTTTTTCTTCGTTTATATCAGCTAAAGAGATTTAAAAAAAGTTACAAAGAATATCTACTTTTATTTGCTCTCACTCTTAAAATCAGTCATAACAAGGGCATTATGTTTTATGTAAGCAAGCATACATCTATTCATTCCATATTTAATTCTCCATCCGTTTATATCCTTAATAGATGGGTAAATGAAGATGATGTTCTATATTTTAGATTATTTTTAACCAGTAAAACTCTAATAGCCACATTTAGTAGACCACCATTTAGTTTTATTTATTTATGGTATGACGCCCCCATCTTTCTCCGATAGAAACGTGATCTGGTTTTATGTAATTCCACTTGGCAAAACCTTTGATCTCTTTGTACATTGTACATTTTTTGTAATATTCATAATATTGTATCGAGCCTAGTTCCATGTAAAATGCAGTTTCTAAACCATTCAATAGTGCCTAGATATGGTCCATGTTCTAGGATCTTTCGTACAAATAGGGTTTTGGGAGTATAAATTACACAAAGGGCCAACACTTATTTGTCATGTTAATCAACCGACTTAATACCAGGGATAAAATATACCAGACTGTGATAAACCCTTATCCCTCTGACCAAACAATTTTTTTAAATTGCTTTCACTATAGGCAAATTAACATAAAATTGTGAGACATTTTGGTTTGTCGTTTGCCAATTTTCATAGTATTTAGAAATTTGAAGACCCAGAAATATACATAAATGAATGCTGCTGGAACTATCCTCGCATATCGTCATTACATATTTGAGTAATAGTTAACTTGATAGTTTTAATGTTTATAATCAGTTTGGCATTTTAGAATTTTTAAGTATGTATTATTTTTATTATATAGCCTTATTGTAAATTGTGAAAAGTATTTGTCGTTATTGTACTTAAAATAACTCTGCAAACTTAAGATATTGTTTCTTGATTAGCCATTAATGTGATTTTCCTTTCCCTTGCAATAGAAAAAAAAATGTTTAGAAGTTTCAGGATTTCTAAATGCAATAGCATTTCTTAAAAAAAACTAGAAAAATTACACCTAATTCTTTTTTTAAATTATCTTGTATCTATATTATATAAGTAGACTAGCGTGGAGCTGTGTAAGTCTTTTTAAAATTTGGGGTTTCGGGATATCTTAGAAAACAACTTTAAAATATGAAAAGTAAAATTTAAAAAAAAATCAATCATTAATCACAAACTAGTTATGTATTTCTTATAGAACTATTTTTTTAGTTTTGGCATATTATCTATGTTTACTATCTCTCAGGTTTGTTATTCCGGCCAGGTCAAAAACGGCTTCTCCCTCGGTTTTAAAATTAAAAGAGGAAAAATGTGTCCAGTTTTATTTTTTTTAAAACTTCCTCATAAATGAGAGGAAGATAATTATACGCTTATGTATGACCTTATGTTTAATAAACATTAAACAATGTAGTCAGTTTGTAATATAGACAAGATTAGAATCAATGAAAGATTTTTGGGGGAAAAATAAAAATTAAATTACAAAAATGTTTACTGGAAATTGCGAAGTGAAGATATCTGTACAGAGAGATAATGATTTCTTTCTTTCAAACATGACAGCAGTTGTGAGATATATATACCTGTCGATACAGTCTTTCTTGATATGTGTGCTCATTTTTCTTTCATTGAGTAATGTATAAGTATACTTTGTTTAATACCTTTGTTTCTGAGCCGAAATTGTTTTATTTTTCAAGAGTCACATCTTGATTTTAAGGGGGATCATCTAAGGAGGTAAAATTATAACACATAGTGAAATAAAAAACTTTTTGACATATTAGTGAGCTTTCTTTATTCCTTTTGATTTTTTTTTTGTGCTTGTAAATCAAAACTTGACTCAAGAAACTAGGTTCATTTGGCCTTAGAATTAGTGGTATAACGAATGTTGACATGACATAAAGACTCATCTTCTAGTGTATTTGTACATTTTCACTTTGGGACAAATTGTATGCCTATTTGTGAAGGGTTATCCCTAAATTTATTTTATTGGCATATGTCCCATCAATATGTTTGACTTGGTATCTTTTTATATATGTTTTGGGGTTTGCAGCCATGAAAATTAAATTTTTTTAATAATCTAGGATAACATTAAACACTTTTTGCTCATCATTTTTTGTACATAACATTCTTTTATATTGTTTCGTTGTTATATTATTATATAAGATATATGTAATTTGTATATGTCACGATAAAGAAGTGTTATGCATATAGTTGAGAATGCACAAACAACGCACACTGCAATATGTGTTAAAACAATACTATTTGTACATTTTGTCCAACCCTTATATATAGTTCTACCAACTGGAGAAAATGCCCCCCCCCCCTTCTTTTGCCTCTAGGGTAGTGCTATAGTCAATAAAGTGAGCACTAATTCTTCTCTGACCTATCCCACTACATATTATATTATATAATGAATGATTCAATTGGCTGGTTCACCATTCTGAGGGGCTACTTGATGAAATATTTGTTCACATGCTTGTATCGATCTGGAACAAGAATTCGAATGATTCCTGTCCAATAATTCAGTAGATATCAGGTGTGTGATGTGCTATTCTTAGGATGGGAGATTGTTCTCTCACCCACGCCCTTGTCCCCTTCCTCAAATTTGAAATTGTTTCCGCCTCTGTATTTAGGTGGTGGCCTAATTTGATGCACCCTTAAAATAAAACAAATTGTTATACTCGTTAAGCCGGTTAAACATTTCTTATCAAATATTATCAAAACTATTTTATATTAATATTTTTAGGTTCTTAACTCAAAACTGATGTAATACAATAAAGTTTGTCATCACCTATATAATTACAGCGGTTTGGGGTTTTGCCAATTTAAATATAACCCCCTTTGCACTGGAGTATAATTTATTTATAACAAATAAAAATTTCCAGGGTTGTTACATTTTCAATTATTAAAGCTTAAAACAATGCCTCTAACCAGTGGTGAATCCTAGCTAGTCAAATTGGTAAATTTCAATACTTGTCCTATTACCATTGTTATTTCTAAGTCAGATTGTAAAAAAAAACTTTTTTCCTGTGTAAAAAATAGTATACCTCAAATGTTTTTTAAAGTAATAAATCCTATTTATTAATTCAATACAGCATATTTTATTGTAATTATTTGTTTTTTCATTATTATTCTATTATTACACTTTGTTAATGAATATTTCTTTCTTTACTGTACTTTCTTTTTATTGTAGTTTATTTCATTTGTTGTGTTAGAATTTTATAAAACCTGAAAAAAAAATTATGAAACATTTTAATTTATGAGAACATATTAGCAATATTTTTGCATATGAAGATAAGTATGGTACCAATATTATAGTGTAAAAAATATCCTTACCATGCATTTTTTTGTAAACAGCCAATGTATTATAGTTCTTATATACATGTATAATTATTATGGTGCCGACAGATGTGTACATTTTGTATTGTACTTTGTTTATAAATACATATGGTATGTATGTACCAAACCCATTTATATATAAAAAAAAAGTTTCCTGGTCATTTTATTTTTATTTTGGTTTTTTTTAAGCTCCTGGTCTCACAACTTGTTTGGTTTGAATGCCTATGTACTAATTACACTATTGTGATAAGAATGAAAATAGTTGAATTATAGAAAGTTGATCCGCATCTACGTTAAGGGAGAGTGAAAAACCATTCAGGGAAAACCACCCTTAGTCCCTTAGTACACCCAACTGGAATTGAACCCCATCGCAAATTGTATTGTTGTTTGAAGAAAATTGATAATAATTAATCACGAGAATTACTACCAAAATTGTGTATCATTCAAGACCGTTTTTGAAACTATAACTATAACTGGGGCATATTTATTAATTTTTACTCATTAAAATCCTATTTATACACTAAACAAAACAATTAAAAAATACAGAATGATTGTTAGAAAATATCAGTTTAAGAATCGAGCATATCCAAATTCTGAAAATCAGAACTTTAAAAAAAAAATCCACGAAACTTGTATTGATGGTCATACAGTTTAATTTGCCGTGCTCACAATAATTTAGACTAAGGGTAGGTTAAGGTTCAAGTACCCATCTGATACATGTTAAATGATAAGCTTAGTTCCACATGTGGCTTATTATCGGAACTTCCATACTTGATGCAAATGTGAGTGCAATTCTATAACCCTACCCCTATACCTCCCTATACCTTTATCAATTGATAAATAGCTCTGGTGTTGGACTAATGAATAAGAAAAAAGATTATATAATGTTTTATGTTATATGAAAATTTAACTTGAAGGCTAATCAATACTTTTGAAACTTATTTGAAAACCTATTTACATTGATTCCCCCCAAAAAACCCTGCCCCTGAAATAATTTGTTTGAATTATAAATTGTGGCTGCAGTTTAAAAAAAATGCTTCAATTTAAAGTCTGGGTTCTAATCAAATTGTATATATAAAAAACTTTCCAAGATACATTGCAGAATACTGTTATTGATAACTTGAGGGAAACTCAAATCAACCAGCCTCGAATGCAAACATATTCTCAAACACGTCATCGCGAATCGCACGGTTTTCCAAAATAACATGGCCAAATGCCAGGAAGACTGGCTATTCGTGGAGATATGGCATCTCGTTGCAGTCATAGTGCAAGATCATGGTTTACACGGCACGGTAATACCCTATAAACATTGAGGATGTAGTTTACAGTGACACGGTGCGGGAATACACTCGACAGTGAAGTTGTACTGTATACTGGTATGGTGCGGGAATACACTCGGCACAGTGGGATATAATAGCGCTTCACCACATGCCCGGCTGTGACAAGGTGTGGAGATATTTAAAAGTTCAAAAGTAAATCTAGCAACATCATAACCAGCGAATAAGTTGTTCACTACTTTAAGCTTCCAAATCATTAAGGGCCAGTTTCATAGTCAAATTTAGTATGCCTCAAGTGCGGTGCTACACTAAGTACATGACACCTACCTAAACCAGAATGGAATGGGCCAGTTTCCTATGCGAGAACGGCCCATTACATTCGAGTTTAGGTAGGTGTCGTCTTGTATTTAGTGTAGCGCCGCACTTGAGGCGTACTAAATTTGACTATGAAATTGGCCGTTAGAGCTAAATGTTCGGGAAACGAAAGGTGCAGTATCCCTGTAGCTTCTTTGATGCTGATTGACAGCTCACAGCTTTGAAAAGCTACCAGACCTAATTATGTATCCCTACATCTAAACATGTGATTTGCAAAAACATGTGTTTAGCAGCTGTCACTTCTGACAGTCAAAATTTAGGTATATACCTAAATGTTGGCTGCCAGCACCAAAGAAGCCACGGGGCTACTGTAACTGATATAGGAGCGTATAATGGATCTTTGTGGATAGAATGATAAAGTATATCGTCACGTGTATTTATCCTGCCATGTTAGTTCGAATCCGGGACTGTTCCACCAGGAACTTTACAAGCCCACTTGCTTTCTGGCGTTTAGGAATTACGGATCGACTGTTCCCCAAGTGCCCAAATAGTTCCGCTTTGCTTCACTGGAATCACTCGCTTTTGCTATCATGTAGGACAGGGGCTCCCTAACTTTTTAAACCAAATGAGTCCTTGCGCTAAAAAAAATACATGCTTGGAGACCTAATAAAATTTTTTACACCAATATTATGAACATTCAACGGCAACGGTTAAATTTTACAAGCATTCAAACAAACATATACATAATATTCTGGCTGCGCCATTGGCAAATGTCTTTTATTCAGATTTAAATATATATATATATATATATACATAGCCAATATTAGTAATTACTTCTGCTATTTTATAATGTTAAAAACAGAATATTCTAAAACTGCCTCATAGCCTGAGGTAGCTGTAGATAGCTCCGCGTAGTACGCTTTGAAAGACGCTGATGTAGGACAACGATTAAAGCTTGCTTCACACGTTCTTTAAAAATAACAATCTGCTTTAATGGCGCAGTAGTTCACACGCTGTATGTCAACCCATGATGCATTGCAACGCAAACTTAAACAGCTGATTATCAACTGTTTTATTTTCTAGTGGATACACACATTTTTTGAATCACTCTTCTGATGGATGTTCTATAACGCTGTGTCGTGGTGCAATTCAATATATCGATATACACACTTTCCATCAACGGGTTATTTCAAATCTCTTGACAACAGCCAACGATGCTGTCTGCTAGCTTCTAGCTCTACAGCGCATGTGCGCACTGATTTGAGATTTGATTGGCTTTACCGACCGAACATCTCGGACAGAGTGTACAAAGTAGAGACGAGTTGAACTTTATCGGAACAGCTCGCGCCGATGAGGCGGAAAATCTTGTGATTGGCTTAGAGCTCGTCACGTTACCCAGTCTCTGTTCTGCTCTGGTTTTTCGGCGAGTGTGTGAATCCACAGTAAGAGACGAAATCAGCCCGCACCTTTCCGACCATACACAGTCATCTTGTAAGAGATATGGAGGCAGTAGCGATTTAGGAGTTTGCAGCGTGCTATGCAGGAATTAACACACCCACTTTCTCTTCAATATAACCATCCCTTATGCGGGGATGAGAGATAGGGGTTGAAAGAGAATTTAATCCTCCTCTCCCTCCCCTTTTGCAAATGTGAGTGCACACAATTCCTGTTGTAATAGGATTATATTGGCCGCGGTAATCACGCATTAATTAACAAGGAGAATAGTCTTGTTCGAAACTATTTATCTTCACACGATTTGTTACTTTTGAAGAACCGGCAAGGAAAATGTTCAGGTTTGGGAAGGGGGGGGGGAATTTAGATTAAGTGTACACTCATTCGCGTGGAGTAAGAGTTGAAAACCGTTTAGGATATCCAGCTTTGGTACACCGAACTGACCCAGCCAGACCACAGGCTGTAAACAGTAATATACACCCGACCGAGATTCCAACCTCGATTTCCCTTTCATCGGCAGTCTTGTCCACTCCGAGAGTAGCGTGTTAGACCACGTGGCCACCCAAGCGTGCTAAGAGACAAGTTGATGGATCTTTGTATTGCTACGCCCCAGCTACCTAATCTTATTTTTCACGTAATGTTGGTGACAGCTATCAAGACTGCAGAGGTAGCTGAAGATAATCTTTCTCTCCCCCGAAACTAGTACAGATGTTTAGTTGGCTACCATTGAACATAGTTTTTTCTTCAGCTGCCTGTGGGAGTGGGCTAACACTACACACTAGTGGAGTGTGCAAGATTGTGAAGGAGGAAAAGTTTACTGACTCGTCCTTAGACCATTGTTTTTAATCATTTATATTTGAAAAAAAAAAAGACCGCTTTTCAACAGACAAGGATAGTGACATAAGAAAACAAATAATTTAATAGCTACGTCAAGAGTAAAAGAAATTTTAAATTCTTTACTCTAAAAACTATTTTTTGTTTAAAGCCACAATAGAAATATAACCTTATTTTCTTAAAAATTTACATTTGAAGCACCATTTGGAAAATTAAAAACTTTTTTCTGTTTAACATTGGTACAATATACAAAATTATACAATAAAATATTTGTGTTATTTTATAGCTACTGATATCACATAAGTTACAATTGCAGATTATGCTACACTTTTTTTTTAGCACCTAGTCCTACTAACCGTTGGGGCTATACGCTGATTAACTAATTACACTAATGGGGTATGGATTAGGAAGGTTTAATTGAAAGGAAGTGCATCCGCATTTGCGTGGAGGGGGAGTGGAAAACCATTTAGGGGGGGAAAAACCTCAGTACAACAGACCGGGATCAAACTTCAATCTCCCCGTCTTGGGCAGCTTAGTCCAAGGTGACCTGGCGGTCTAGGGGTAAGGTGCCAGACTTCTGTGCTGGCGGCCGGGGTTCAATCCTCGGTCCCGGCACAGATTTATCTGATTACCAAACCCTTCCTTCACCTCTGACAAGACATCTTGTGAATGTGGGGAATGCCAGGCCTCCACCGTGATTCGGATTCCACGTGAAACTGTAGGTCCTCCATTTCATCTCACAATCGCGCTACCATTACACATTAGCGTAAGTGCGTATAACCCTAACGGGTAGTAAGACGCGGTGCTAATAATAATAATAATAATAATAATAATAATAATAATAGTTTAGTCCAACACGAGAGTAGCGCGTTAGACAATGCGGCAACCGAAGTAGGTTGTGCTACATTTGAAGGACAAGTACGTGAAAGTAGATTTAGTAACTTTTTTAACTGTCAGGTGTGTACATTCGTAAGAAAATGGGTGTATAAGTGTGTTATCCAAGGTAGGATTTGTAAACTCACTATTGGCATAATATCATCAGAGACGTAGTGTCGGGGCTTTTTGGCGCCCCCCTGAATGAACGCTTTATTGTGTGTTAAAAATATTAAAATAATCTCCAAACCTAACGTAGCCTAAAATAAAGGAATAAGAAAGTAGTTTGAATGGAAACTTCACATACGGTAATCATACCCCAAACGGACACACTGAGAGATTTTACGAGAACAGTTAGGATTACAACGAAAACTATAGGAACGTGTTTTGTAGATAATTTTCTCCTCTCATTAAATAATCGGTGATTTTTGTGACAGTAGGCCTATATGATGGCTAGGCCAACTTTAATGTCGGCCTATTTATTTATTATTTTGTTAGATTATCACATTTATAATAGTAGAAATACTAATGATTAAGTTAACAAATACCAATTAAAAAAACCTTTCAAAACAGCTTCTAGGTTTATATAATGGTAAGAAAAATTGCCTCCGTTGGTTCGGGGGGACCTCCCCCCAACCTTTCATTAAGCTCCCTCTACTTCACAATCCTGCGTACGCTACTGAATTGTTAGTTCATTGAGTGCCAGGAAAACTTCTCAATATGACATGATATTTGACTTATTATTATTATTATTATTGATAGGTTTAGCACACCTGCTACTAACGGCCTAATTTAATTGGTAAAACCATACTCTATATATTGATATAATATATCTAAAACTGATTTGTTAAAATACTTCAATACTATAATCAAAGTAGGCCTCTACAAATAAGAATCACCATTAGCGCGGATAGAGGATGGGGAAACCACAACAACAAATCAATTGTCAAAATCACCCTCAGTTCACTGAGTTAAGATTCGAACCTTTGCCTCCTCGTCAACAACTATTGAGAGCTGTCTATCACGCGATCGCTCACACGCTTGCCAGTCTGGCCGAACCCTGAGACTAGGGGCCAGTTTCATAGACTCGAATGGAATGGGCCAGTCTCTCATATGAAACTAGCCCACTCCACTATGGTCTAGGTAGATGTGGTCTAGTATTCAGTATAGCGCGCCTCACATGAGGCGTACTAGGTCTATGAAACCGGCCCTTAGAGTCGATTTGGAATCGCTGCTTTGTTTTAATATTTACCATTGTGGAAAATCCCTTTTCACATAAATAAGTAAAAATAAGTGCATAAAATTTGAATGACGATGGTAAATAGATGGGAATTATTTTTACTATCCGTGATTCTCCTCCATTACCTCGGAAAATCGAGTCTACTCTACTTAAATGCTTACGATCATCGAATTCTTTCTTCCAAAACGTAAAATTTAAGATAATTGACTTCAGTAATAAGCAAGTAACATTTTTAATGATTTTTTCGAGGCCCTCCAAAACACCCTGTTAAGACTCGCTGCTCTATCGTATAGTAAGTAAATACCAAATGTTAATACTATAGTAAGTTTAAAAACAAGTCCCAAAGTGATAAACGCTTCTTGCACGGATAAAATACTATTTAATTATTTATTACCCGCCTCGGTGGCGTAGTTGGCTAACGCGCTTGTCCTGTTGAGTTCGACTGCTGAGGACGGGGAGGAGATCGAGGTTCGAATCTCGGTCGGGTGAACTGGGGGTGGTTTTACTAAATGGTTTTCCACTCTCCCTCCACGCAAATACGGGTTTACTTCCTCTAATTCAACCTTCCCAATTCCTAATTCATTAGAGTAGTTAGTACTTAGAGCGTATAAACCGAACAGGTAGTAAGACGCGGTGCTAAATATTTTTTTTTCCTTCCCCTAGTGAGACACGCCTCACTTGGCAGCAAATATATATCTATTTTTGTATTTGTCATTACTCTTTTCATATTCCTACCCTTCTATTCTTACTCAAGGGGTACCACTCACTACTAACTTTGAGGAGAAACTAGTCTCGACAAAGTTGTCAAATGTTTTGGTATTTAGATCCTCATTGACATCACAAACTGTGGCTGAATCAGTTTAGTAAAATGCCTCCAACTTCCTCTATCATAATATTTATTTTTATATATATATTTTTTTTAGTACCGCGTCTTACTACCCGTTCGGGTTATACGCTTTAAGTACTAATTACGCTAGTAGATTAGGAATTGGAAAGGTTGAATTAGAGGAAGTGAACCCACATTTGCGTGGAAGGAGAATGGAAAACCATTTAGGAACCACNNNNCGGCCTCAGCAGTCGGGCTCAACATGACAAGCGCGTTAGCCAACTACACCACCGAGGCGGGTTCTATCATAATAATATAATACTTAGCACTGCGTCTTACCACACGTTCGGGTTGGACGCCTATGTACTAATTACACTAATGGCTAGGAATTGGGAAGGTTTAATTAGAGGAAGTGAACCCACATTTGCTTGGAGATAGAGTGGAAAACCATTTAGGAAAAACAACCCCCAGTTCACCCGACCGATATTCGAACCGCGATCTCCCCGTCCTCGGCAGTCTAGTTCAACACGTAACTAGCGCGTTTGCTAACTATGCCACCGGAGGTGGGTCTCTTACTCTATCCTTCCCCCCACTATTCCTCCTTTAATTTCTTCCATTCTCCTTTTACTCTCACTTGAACACTTTCTGTTATCTGCTCCTCCCAATTCTTCTCTGGCTTCTCTTGCTATATTTTTAGTACATACTCCATTTCCATAATTTTCTTTAGGATCCTCTCTTTTTCCATCCTCATCACACACCCATACCATCTAAGTCTTGCTTCCTCTACTATCTCATGTACTCCCTGTACTCGTACTCTTTCCCGGATAACTTCATTCCTAATCTTGTTTATCCTCGTGACAGCTAACATGCTCCTCACACACTTCATTACCATGGGCTCCACTTTCCTAGTCTCTCTTTTAAACTCAACTTCTCTTTTCCATAGCAGGTCTCTTACACACCTATAGAACAACTTTCCATAGCAGGTCTCTTAAACACCTTTAGAACAACTCTTCATAGCAGGTCTCTTACACACCTATATAACAACTCTCCATAGCAGGTCTCTTACACACCTACAGAACAACTCTCCATAGCAGGTCTCTTATAGAACAACTCTCCATAGCAGGTCTCTTACACACCTATAGAACAACTCTCCATAGCAGGTTTCTTACACAACTATAGAACAACTCTTCATAGCAGGTCTTTTACACAACTATAGAACAACTCTCCATAGCATGTTTTTTACACAACTATAGAACAACTCTCCATAGCAGGTCTCTTACACACTTTTAGAACCACTCTTATTAGCAGGTATTTTACACAACTATAGGAGAATTCCCCATAGCAGGTCTCTTAAACACCTTTAGAACAACTCTTCATAGCAGGTATTTTACACAACTATTGAACAACTCTCCATAGCAGGTCTCTTACACACCTATAGAAAAACTCTCCATAGCAGGTATTTTACACAACTATAGAACAACTCTCCATAGCAGGTCTTTTACACACCTATAGAACAACTCTCCATAGCAGGTTTCTTACACAACTATAGAACATCTCTCCATATCAGGTCTTTTACACAACTATGGAACAATTCTCCATAGCAGGTCTCTTACACACCTATAGAACAACTCTCCATAGCAGGTTTCTTACCCAACTATAAAACAACTCTCCATAGCCGGTCTCTTTCACACCTATAGAACAGCTCTCCATAGCAGGTTCATTACACACCTTTAGAACAACTCTCCATAGCAGGTTTCTTACACAACTATAGAACAACTCTCCATAGCAGGTTTCTTACACAACTATAGAACAACTCTCCATAGCAGGTTTCTTACATAACTATAGAACAACTCTCCATAGCAGGTCTCTTACACAACTATAGAACAACTCTCCATAGCAGGTATTTTACACAACTATAGAACAACTCTCCATAGCAGGTCTCTTACACAACTATAGAACAACTCTCCATAGCAGGTTTCTTACACAACTATAGAACAACTCTCCAAGTTGTCTTCTTCTCATTAAATCCTCTCTACTGGTATTTAGATGCGTGGCTAAAATATTAATAAATCCGTAATACCCGTAATATTATACATTGAACAGTTATATCGTAAACAATACTAAACTAAATATCTTCCACTTTTAAATGCTAGTTTATTAAATTTATATGTGGTATTTATATGCAATATATTCAGTAGCGTATTGGTATGCTAGTCCTGTGCCGCATACCCATGTCTATATGGACTAGTTTCTAAATTCAATGTTGTCTGTGCAAACTGTGTGGATAGTACTGTTTAAATTGTGAATAAATATACATGTATACTCCAATCACGGTAGGAATTACTCTCTGAAAAGTCTTTTTTCCTACCAATATCCTACTATATAATAGATTTTTGGTAGGGAAAAAGGCCTTTCAGAAAACAATTCCTACGCTCATATAATGTTTCTATATATTATTAATTTGTAAACTAATATTTGTTCATATTCCAAGAATATTGTGTTTTAAGTAATTATTCCTCCAAAAGGGTCAACCTACCCAGATTATTAAGTCCAGGACGTGCTGCTTGAAAACAGCAGGCAAAGTTAGAGAAGTTCTAATGACCTTGACCAATGTCTATGAGGTTGCGACACTCCCCCTTTCCCCTCGCCAACAAACATTGACTAATGAACTAGGGTGTTTACAACCCAGGGCCTGCTGAATACTTAGCTCAAGCTAGACAGTGTGCCAACTATTGAATAAATATTCAAGAATCAAGATCACAATGATTATTTACTAAGCTAGTACAGCTCAAGTAAAATAAAAATTAATTCAAATAATATTTGTAAAATAAGCATATGAATAACAACCTTTAAATTATGCACTAATTAAATAGATATTTGACTAAATTTATGCATTCTAGGCACATGCATCATCATGTATTTGGCAAGCATATTTACTACCATTTTAGAGTATTCAATGTTAAAGTAGGGGGGAGGAGGGATGATGGGCTAATTTAACTATAGTAGCTAGAAAGTGTTTTTGTTTTTAGTATGAAGTATTTATGGAGTTTTAACCTTGTTCTTTTAGTTGTTGCTTATAAGTTTATAAAGTAATCCCAAAAGTGAAGAATGAGGGAAGAATGACCCTAGATACGGGACGATACATGGATAGCTCAGTGGTTAAAGCATTGGCATACTAAGCCAAACGTCCCGGGTTCGATTCCCGTGTTCAGGTGGGATTTTTCAATTTCCATAAAAAGATAACATGTTTAACTAATTGAAGTCGTTTTTAAGGAAATAATACTTGACTAAAAACATGCGCAAGGGGATGAAACAGCCTTAACAACCCTGTCGTAATAAAAATAATTGTATGAAAATCTGCCATGAGCTCTTTTCAACGGCATTAATTTTTAGAATATTTGTGGAGCTATGAGATTAGATTAAATGAAAAAGGGCTCTAGAATTATCCTTCCTCTAACAATTACACTCTTTTTTGATAGGCTCACAACAGAACATTTTAGGAAATTTGAGAACTAGCAGCGAGCTTTCCTCATTACCTTGAGATAAGAAGTTTTGCAGTGTCACTCCCCCCGCCCCTCTTGCTTATGCTTCCTGTGAAAATCGAACTGTATATATTATATGAGTTAAATAATATATTTTTAATTCTGTTATTGAGAAGTAGGTCTAGTAGGAATATCATAAAATTTATGACTATGAAATTAGAATAAAATAAAAATCAAATTTGATTTTAAAGTACAGGCAATACTTAAATTAGTTTGATTTTACGTTTCAAAAGATCCGTCTGAGAGACCCCAAAAATTAAGTATTTTCAAATATATCATCTAGTAATGCAAAGAAGTTCTAGAATAAACTACTATCGAATTAAGTAAGACGTTAATCAGTTTGTTTAATTATAAACCATTTTGTTTATATTATGAACTTGTGTATTATTCATTAATGGCTATGCGTTATGCAAATATATAAACCTAGTTTAAAGGATAAAAATACGCTCTGGTGAGGGTAAGGAAATGACACCTTGCGCCCAAAATGCGCCTTTATTTTATTTTTTGCTACATTTTTATATACACTAAATAGAAAGCAAATTGGTGGTGAGAATTATGGTGACGTCACCATCACGTCATCATTTGCAGCTAGCAAATTAAATTACAATTGGCATATATTTTGGGTGATTTATTAATCATAAATGGTTTATCTATGATAGTTTAAAGTTTTCGTTTCATTGGTAAAATATTTATAGAAACTTTAAAATATGATTAACACACCATATTTAGTGACGGAAACATTTGGTTATTTGATCCTATACATATCCATACACATAATAAGTGAGGTGTTGAATGAAGAAACTTAACCAAATCACAAGAGAGGTGTTGAATGAAGGGACGTAACTAAATCACAAGTAAGGTGTTGAATGAAGGAACGTAACTAAATCACAAGTGAGGTGTTGAATGTAGGATATAATCCAAATCACAAGTGAGGTGTTGAATGAAGGAACTTAACCAAATCACAAGTGAGGTGTTGAATGAAGGGACGTAACTAAATCACAAGTAAGGTGTTGAATGAAGGAACGTAACTAAATCACAAGTGAGGTGTTGAATGTAGGATATAATCCAAATCACAAGTGAGGTGTTGAATGAAGGAACTTAACCAAATCACAAGAGAGGTGTTGAATAAAGGAACTTAACCAAATCACAAGGGAGGTGTTGAATGAAGGAACGTAACTAAATCACAAGTGAGGTGTTGAATGTAGTATATAATCAAATTACAAGGGAGGTGTTGAATGTAGGATATAATCCAAATTACAAGGGAGGGGTTGAATGTAGGATATAATCCAAATTACAAGGGAGGTGTTGAATGAAGGAACGTAACTAAATCACAAGTGAGGTGTTGAATGAAGGAACGTAATTAAATCACAAGTGAGGTGTTGAATGAAGGAACTTAACCAAATCACAAGTGAGGGGTTGAATGAAGGAACCTAACCAAATTACAAGGGAGGTGTTGAATGAAGGAACGTAACCAAATCACAAGGGAGGTGTTGAATGGACGTGTGTGGCCAGTGGCCTGTGGTGACGTTGTCAGTCATTGAACTGAACGAACTGCTCGGTATGTAATTACCTCCCATTAGCCAAGCAATGTCTCTCATGACTTGTATGTGTGTACTGTACGAGTATGACTGGGAAAATATCAACACAGGAAGGACTCAACTCCCATCGTCCACGCCATGACATGTTTCATGTAAACAAGACACATACATCGCCACACCTTGCTACTTGGGTGGACGGTATAGTGCGTCCACTCAACACTGCTCTTGAAGAGTATAGTGCGTCCACTCAACACTGCTCTAGAAGAATATAGTGCGTCCGCTCAATACTGCTCTTGAAGAGTATAGTGCATCCGCTCAACGCTGCTCTTGAAGAGTATATTGCGTCCACTCAACACTGCTCTTTAAGAGTATAAGTGCGTCCGCTCAAGACTGCTCTTGAAGAGTATAGTTCGTCAGCTCAACACTGCTCTAGAAGAGTAAAGTGCGTCCGCTCAACACTGCTCTTGAAGAGTATAGTGCGTCCGCTCAACACTGATCTTGAAGAGTATAGTGCGTCCACTCAACACTGCTCTTGAAGAGTATAGTGCATCCGCTCAACGCTGCTCTTGAAGAGTATATTGCGTCCACTCAACACTGCTCTTTAAGAGTATAAGTGCGTCCGCTCAACACTGCTCTTGAAGAGTATAGTGCATCCGCTCAACACTGCTCTAGAAGAGTAAAGTGCGTCCGCTCAACACTGATCTTGAAGAGTATAGTGCGTCCACTCAACACTACTCTTGAATAGTATAGTGCGTCCGCTCAACACTGCTCTTGAAGAGTATAGTGCGTCCACTCAAGACTGCTCTTGCAGAGTATAGTGCGTCCACTCAACACTGCTCTTGAAGAGTATAGTGCGTCCGCTCAACACTGCTCTTGAAGAGTATAGTGCGTCCGCTCTGCACTGCTCTTGAAGAGTATAGTGCGTCCACTCAAGACTGCTCTAGAAGAGTATAGTGCGTCCACTCAAGACTGCTCTTGAAGAGTAAAGTGCGTCCACTCAACACTGCTCTTGAAGAATATAGTGCGTCCGCTCAATACTGCTCTTGAAGAGTATAGTGCGTCCACTCAAGACTGCTCTTGAAGAGTAAAGTGCGTCCACTCAACACTGCTCTTGAAGAGTATAGTGCGTCCACTCAACACTGCTCTTGAAGAGTATAGTGCGTCCACTCAACACTGCTCTTGCAGAGTATAGTGCGTCCACTCAACACTGCTCTTGAAGAGTGTAGTGCGTCAACTCAACACTGCTCTTGAAGAATATAGTGCGTCCTCTCAATACATATTATTATTATTATTATTGGCACCACGTCTTACTACCCGTTCGAATTATACGCACTTAAGCTAATGTGTAATGGTAGGGTGATTGTGAGATGAAATGGAGGACCTACAGTTTAACGTGGAATCCGAACCACGGTGGAGGCCTGGCATTCCTCACATTCACAAGATGTCTTGTCAGAGGTGAAGGAAGGGTTTGGTAATCAGATAAATCTGTGCCGGGACCGAGGATTGAACCCCGGCCGCCAGCATAGAAGTCTGACACCTTACCCCTAGACCGCCAGGTCATCAATACCTACTATTACCCCTTTCATTGGTAAAATAGTTTAAGGCGTCACTTTAGCAATAGACTGAACTGCTGATGACAAGGAAATCGTAGTTCAACTCCCTGTTGGATGTATTGAGGGTGTTTAACCTTAATTATTTTCTACTCTCCTTCCATGAAAATGCGGGAGCACTTAATCTAAATTCAACGTTATTCATCCCTGATACATTAGCGTAATTAACACACTAGCGTAATACCTTAACACGTAAGAAGGACGTGGTGCTCAAAAAAACAAAAAGTTCAGTCCGAATGTTAGATTGGCTTTATCCATCGATTCTCGGCTCTTTTTACTACCCTTAAAGTAAGATACTGGCAGCAACAAAAACTAAGGGCCGTATATATAGTCGACATTCGGAGGTCAGCCAGTCCCCCATTCAATCTGGACTGGTCTTGTTTGTAGCTATAATTAGAGATGCTCTCTGATTTTCATAAGAAGCCCGATCTTTGAAAACTCTAAAGTCATGTTTTCACAATGGGGGAGGGGGAGAATCATTATTTTCTATATATTCTTAGTCCCTTTAATTAATAGTGTAAAGATAAACTACACAATAATCCTCAATAAAGTATTATTGGAAGCCTTAGATAACCTTTTAGATGAACCTTGTAATTAATTAATCAAATAATAAATAAGCGAGTGTCAAATCTGAATGACTTTCAAACAGTATTGGTGGTGAGAGTGTGTTGCTTATGAAAAACATGAGTTAGCTTAACTCCCTAAATGAAAAAAGAGCGTGACATTGAACGCACTATAATCGTTCAGTTTTCACCAGTCGTGTTATCAAACATCCTCACCATTCACAACCTCGTGACATCCTGTCGATCCAGGTTGAGTGGGTGTTTAGCTCATAACCGGCCAAATGTCCGAGGGGCCGGGGTTACATTCAAGGTTAGACACACCTTAACCGCTCAAGGCGGGATCAAAGAACAGATGGGAGATGTACGAAATTACCAGTTTTTAGAAATTGTACATATTATTATTAGTAGTAGTAGTAGTTGTTGTGGTAGTAGGAGTAGTAATAGTAGTAGTACTAGGATTAGGAGTAGTAATTGTGGTGGTAGTAGTAGGAGGAGGACGAGGAGTAATAATAATAGTAGTAATAGTAGGGGTAGTACTAGTAGTAGTAGTTGTGGTGGTAGTAGTAGGAGTAGTATTGTAGGAGTAGTAGGATTAGGAGTAGTAGTTGGGGTGGTAGTATTAGGAGTAGGAGTAGTAATAGTAGTAGTAATATTGGTAGGAGTAGTTGTAGTAGTAGTAGTAGTAGTAGGTTTAGGAGGAGTAGTTGTGGTAGTAGTAGTAGTAGTAGTAGTAGTAGTACTAGGATTAGGAGTAGTACTTGTGGTGGTGGTAGTATTAGGAATAGGAGTAATAATAGTAGTAGTAGGAGTAGTTGTGGTGGTAGTAGTAGTAGTAGTAGTAGAATTAGGAGTAGTAGTTGTGGTGGTGGTAGTATTAGGAATAGGAGTAATAATAGTAGTAGTAGGAGTAGTTGTGGTGGTAGTAGTAGTAGTAGTAGTAGTAGAATTAGGAGTAGTAGTTGTGGTGGTGGTAGTAGTAGTATTAGTAGTAGTTGTTGTAGGAGTAGAGGTAGTAGTATTTGTTGTTGTGGTAGTAGTAGTAGTAGGAGGAGGAGGAGTAGGAGTAGTAAGCAACTTAGGACTGTCATTAAATTATAAAAGTGTTTTTGAGTATTTTCTTACGTTTTATTACATTGGGGAAGGAGGTAGAATATATCTTCCATATGGTTTTTTTTATCAATATTTATAGTGAAACAAAATCTAAAAAAAATTGATGGAAAATAAATATAATATTTATAAAGTTTAACTTATATTTTGTCTACTTACTGCAATTTAAAGTATTCTAAAATCTTACATCACTCGCTTTGTTACTAATACTTATGTATAAAATTAATTTAACCGATTAAAATAATATATTTTACCAAATCGCAAAAAAAAAAAATGCAAAATAAAGGGTATGAAAGGGGAAACGGGAAAGCTTACTATCACTTACGCGATAGAATGGAGGGGGATGGGAGAAGGTATTGAAAATTATGGAGTAAAAAAACCTTACGTAATTCAAGAACAGCCTCCTGCTGATTACGTGCCTAGTGTATCTTGTGCTGCTTTTCAACTTGTCCGTGTGTTCCCGTCATGTGTTACAATAACAATAATAATAGTCATAATAAAATTGTTGTCCACCTACTTATTGGCTAGATTCACTGTATAATATATATTAAAAAAAATTACTACCATGGCTTAGTATCCGTTCGTATTATATTCTTTTAGGCCTATACTAATTAATTTAATGGCTTAAGAGATGAGGAAGGTTATATTTAGAGAAAGTGTACTCGCTTTTGCGTGGATGAATGGTGGACAACCGTTTTGGATAACCACCCTCAGTACACCTGACAGAGATTCGAAACCTCGATCTCCCCAACATCGGCAAGTCTAATCTACTGTGAGAGTGGCGCATTAGACCACGCGGCCACCGAGGCGGGTGCTCCTACAAACACATGATGTATACTGTGACTTAACGTATGATCAGATTAAAATATTAACTATCCATCCAATTATATAAAGCCGGTTTACATTATTTTCATGTTATCATAATTATTATAATTTTCTATTTACTATCTCGTAAAAGCTTAGACAAATAAAAACAGTAGCACATCTGTAGTGAGAATTTCTCCTTATTAGTCTGTTTGTCGGTAGACCTCCTCCTCCTCGGACGAACAAGTAAATATCTTGCATATGAAATGAACCACAAAGGGAAACACGGCGGTAGACGGCCTTTGAAGTGCTGGTGGAAGTTGCTGCCAGCTGCGTATTTACCGACTGAGGGATCCTGCACACTTCATACCAAGAAAATGATAATCAACAGCTTGTTACAACTTACAAACTATAGCTATTCTCATTACTCTACAGACCACACAGAAACCACGTGATTAAGGGAGCCGCCTACCTTAGCGCCGAGACTCGTTGCGAACGACCGGAAAACCCGCGGTTTTGTTATCCCCGCGTCTCATTATCCTTTCGGGGCTTATGCGTATTAATGTACTAATTACGATAGTGTGTTAGGGATGAGGAAGGTTGAATCTGGGAGAAAGATTACCATCATTTGCATGGCGTGAGAGTGGAAAAATAATTTTATTTAAACGCACCCTCAGTACACCCGATCGAGTTTTGAGCCTTGATCCTCTTGTCATCGGCAGCCTAGTCTATAGCGAGAATAACGCATCAAACCATACGGCCGCCGAGGCGGGTTTTTCGAGAAGTGGTTTGTTATTTTGAAATTATATGGCTAATGCCAAAACAGAGGTGGAACATATCAACATGTCTCGTGAGATTTAAAATCTTACATTCTAAGATTTATGAACTTATAAAAAAGATGAGATTAGTTCATTTTCAAGGACGACTCACTCCAAATGTCCAAGTTCTGAGAACACAGTAAATGGCTTTAAACATAAATCTAGCCATTCTCAAACAAATAAAGTAATTTTTTTTACAAAGTAACAAGAGCACATACTAAGATAATTGAAGATTGTTTTAGTGATTTTGAAGCTTCAGAAGAGAACATTCTAAGATAGTTGAGGATTGTTTTAGTGGTTTGGTAGCTTCAAAACTGACATTACCAAAAGAAATACAGCAGTGTGAGACTCACAACAGAACATTCTAAAATAGTTGAGGATTGTTTTAGTGGTTTGGAAGCTTCAGAACTGACACTATCATAAGAAATACAGCAGTGTGAGGCTCACAAAAGAACATTCTAAGATGGTTGAGGATTGTTTTAGTGGTTTGGTAGCTTCAGAACTGATATTACCATAGGAAATACGCAATGATATTTAACTTGAAGTCGACTGCTTCTAGTTTATTTTTCACAACCTTTCCTTCTGTTCAAAATCATATTTATTTTTAAGATTGAAAAAAGAAAATACAGAATTAATTTTAAAATATATATGGTAACTAAAATTTCTCCCCCTTTGTTTCTTACTCAAAGCTTGTCGCAACCCTTATAAAATCCTTTCACAAACAGTACGTGTTTTAAGGGATGTTTTTGCTGAGAGAGGGAGGAAAAAACCTCTCGCTTCCTTGACGAATGCGTGACGTCACATCCTGTCTTCACCGCCACGTGTATGGGTGGTCGTTCTCACGCTGTCAAGTGTTGGGGAGAGAGAAGGGTGTCACATACACACGCTAGGCACCCTACACTCGAAAAACCCTTATTTCCCGTCATCCCCCGCGGTATTGCCAACATGTTACATAGGTTGGGGAGGGGAATAGTGGAGGAGAGGGGGATGAAGTATGGAAGTGTGTCTCATTAGCATGAGCGTAGAAAGGTGGGGGAGGGGGAGGAACTAGGGAGGGGTTCTTTGGAATTGATGAACCCTTCAAAGTACGGGCTACGCAATAAAAAATAGATTTTTTAATTCATACCATACAGCTTTACATTCCACTAGCCTAATCAAATTAGTTACCATTATATATATATATATTAGCACTGCCTTACTACCTGTCAACTACGCTAATGAGTTAGAGATGTAGAGAGTTTAATTTATAGGAAGTGTACCTACATTTGCGTGGAGGAAGAGTGAAAAACAATTACACTCGACCGAGATTCAAACCCCGATACTTCTGTCATCGTCATTCTAGTCCATTGTGAGAGTGACGTCTTAGACCATGCAGCCACCAAAGCGGATTATTTTAGTATTCGCCTTAAAAATGTATTCAAACTTTTGATAGCGAGCCGATTTTTGGTTGGTCGTGAAAAGGAAATGTGAACGTTTTGTGACTATTTGAAAATAACGAAGAAATCCTTAAAAAATGGGTAAGTGAATAAAACGAATAAGAATTTCAAAAAAGGGGGAAAATGAGGCTTATAATTTTAAGATACGTGGGCCAGGCTTCTTGTTCATGCCTCTGACGTCATCAACAGAAACCGGATAAAAAAGCACACGCTTCCTTATGAGAAATAGATATTTTTTTAAATAAAATTATATTCAATATTTTTTTAAAATTATTAAATAAAAAGTTAATGAAAACTACCCATCCCTCTTATGTTCATTAAAGCTAGGGGGACACGAAAATGTATAGCTCTAAGAATTGGTTCATTCTGTCTTACTGTGGATTCACACGTTCACCGAAAACAAGCGCAGAACAGAAACGTGGTCACGTGGTGAGCTTCAAGGCAATCACAAGATGTCCGTGGTCCACCTTATTGGTGCGAGCTGTTCCGCTAAAGTTTAACTTATCCCTAATTCATCCGCTCTGTCCGAGATGTTCAGCAGGAGAGAACCAATCAAACCTCAGAAACAACCATCTCAAATCAGTGTCCATGTGCATATGACAGCGCATGCGCTGTAGAGCCAGAAGTAAGCAGACAGTTTCGTGGTTGTTGTGAGGAGATTTTAAATAACTTAAAATTAGTCTAAAAAGTGTGTATCGATGCATTGGATTGTGTCACGACACAACATTATAATTTGAAATCTAAAATATATGTTTATCCACTAGAAAATAAAATATGTGGATAATCAGCTATTTTAAGTTAGCGTTGCAATGCATCATGGATCAACATAGAGCGTAAGAATTGCTGTGCTACTCAAACCAATTTTGCTTTCTCTGTTCGGCGAACGTGTGAATCGATTTTTATTGTAAAACCGGGGAATGTATTTATCACATTCAAAGGTGAAACCATGTACCGTATTTCAAAATTTGGAATAACAAATTGTTTTTGAGAAACCTCCCTACATCCAATAGTATATCGGAGAACAAAGGAAGTATCCCGGAATGAAAACGAGTAAAGGAGATAAACCTTTTCGTCATCAAATGTAAGATCGTATTTTAGATATGATAGAGGTGAAAGACCAGCTTAAATAAAAGAACAACTGTCATAAACTAAGCCGGTAGCTTTAGTGGGCTTACCATCTTATCTTCCTTTTCTAGAAAAACAGCTACTTTCCAAAACACTATTTTGTAACTTTGAAAGAATTTGAAATCTTACACGAAGATTGAACAGCATAACTATACTATTATTTTGGTTGGAAGAACAGTAGAGAAAATTCAAACTTTTTTTTTCCGTCCACAATAATATTCTATTTTATTATATTATTACTTTTGTTTTAAAGGTATTGATAATATACTGTATCTATCAAAAGTGTCGGCTTCAGATCACATAATTTGGCGTATGAATACGTAAAGTAGATCTAGTTAAGTTTATAGCTTTAAGATGAAAATTCTCAAAATAATAAGGGTTACACCCATTATCATCATCATCAACTGTTTCCAGCCTGTGGCCGGGTCAGCTTAGTAATATGACTCCATCTTCCTCTATACTTCCACCACCCTTTCTCCTTTAATTGCTTCCATTCTTATACTTTCAATTGCACACTTTCTGTTAGCCGCTCCTCTCATCTCTTTCTTGATCTCCCTTACGGTATTATTATTACATACTTCGATTCCGTCATTTTCTTTGTCATCCTTTCCTTCTCCATCCTCATTACATACCCATACCATCTCAGTCTTGGTACAAATTATGCCTTGTACAACACTTCCTTACACTGTTCCACAGATAATACTGTATCAAAATACATTATTAGAACAGATTTGTTTACTGAACGTTTTAAAACAGCTATTTTTTTAAGGGGACAATTTAATATTTATATTTCCCTCGAGCACAGTATTTACACTCAAAATCAAATCCCTGACTGACGATATGGTGATCGGTTCAAACGGTGAATGCCAGTATTAATCGTGTTTAGAAAGTGCGTGGGAAATACTAGCATTTAATAAATCAGATAAAAAATATTGAACCTGCTACGTAAAGCACTGGCAACGTAAGCACATCTCTGAGGACCACCGGTGGGCACGCAGACTAGACATCAAGCTCGTATGGATCTGACTCTGAGGGAGTTTTTTTATCTCAATGGTTTCCCATTACCCCTCCACACAAATGAGGGAACATTTAAAGACGTTGCCTACTTAGCGATTTAGAAGCTATTTTGCGAAGCGGGCTCCATCGTAATTTGACGCACCCTAAATACTCTAAGCACTGTAATACATAAATGTACGAAATAGAAAGAGAGGGAATAAAATGAGCAGTTCACCCTGAGAGGCCTCTTGTTTATCTTCTGATATTACTTCCCCTCTTTCTCTGACGAGTTTACACACTCCCTATACTATTTATGCTTTGAAAACATTGACTTACTTTTTAAAATTACCTTTTCTTGGTTTCCTATTCCAGATAAGTCTTCTGCTACCGCGAATTGTTTTAACCCACATCCTGGCAGGAAGATTCTTACAGGACATTTTCATGACTACTCCAAAAAAGCCTAAATTGTAGAAAATTTATAAGAAAATACGTTTTCAAGAAAAATATCACTTCAAGATAAAAAAATAATAATTTCTGAAACTGTAGGACAATCCTTAGAATTATTAAACAATTTATGGTTCTTGTTTCAACGTTATAATATAATATCTGTAAAACTCGGTGTGTAGAACGCAAATTCAATAACAGGGGAAATCTTATCTTGACCTGCCGTGACGTCACAGGCAGGCAACGTCCCAATTATATATTTTTACCTTTCATCATCCCTGCCGCAGCACATACACACAAAGTATTTAAAATATAAATAATTAATTGAATAGATACAACGCAACCCCCATTTTGCATCTATCACCTTACACAATCAAGAACTATCATTAGAAAAAGGAAAGAAGGTCTTGTTTTTTTTCAACTAAAAAACTGCATTAAATCAACAGCCAATTAAAAATACACCCGACAAATATTTACATGACTAAGTACAGGATGACAAACTTTTTTTTAATTCAAAGAACTCCTAAACTAACAGTGGGGACTTTTAATGGGGAACACCAACCAATGTTTGGTCTATATTCTTCCAAGCAATGAGGATCACGTGATATTTATTTAATAAGACACCTGTGAAAAAAGGACAGCCCTCACTCTTTACCTCCATCCTTTTCCACCTATTTACTTTTCCTCATTCATTACCGACAACTTGACGGAAACAAACTTCTCAAAACTCGACCCGACCAGTAAAGGCAACAAGAAATTATCTCAAAAATGCATCAGCAGAACTTTCGGAAGAAAAGTCTACTCTAGGTTTGACGAGAGAAATTGAATGTGAAATGTTTCAGTAATTATAGAAGGTTAGTTAATTACTCAGAAATGTCGACACGTGTTTACAAGCGGCGGGCTTATAGAAGGGGAAGGGGGATCTGTCTCGCCACGTGCGCACGTGGAAGTTGCGTGAACACGGCGACTACAAGAAATATAAGACAACAAACAATATCAGGATTTTGATAGGAGGCAGGTTCTTTAGAAAACACAAAATTAATTTGCTTACGGTCAGCATTGATAACATTTTACTTTATTATTACGGTATTGTAATTTTATAGGTATTGATCAAAAGTGATTTCTCAAAGTCACATGACTTAACGTATGAATCCATGAACAGGGTATTAGTACATTTTATCGCTATGATAGAAGTCCCTTCCTATCTAAATTGGATTATGTATATTTATGTTCAGTTAAGGAAAGGTAACGCCTACCGAAACACGAAGATACGTTGAGGACGTGCAGAAAACCGTCGTAATTTAATAAGTGTTTTTGTTGTTTTAAAATGCTACTTCCCGCCTCGGTGGCGTAGTTGGCTAACGCGCTAGTCGTGTTGAGCTCGACTGCCGAGGACGAGGAGATCGAGGTTCGAATCTAGGTCGAGTGAATTGAGGTTTTTTTCCTAAATGGTTTTCCACTCTCCTTCCACGCAAATGCGGGTCCACTTCCTCTAATTCAACCTTCCTAATTCCTAATCCATTAGCGTAATTAGTACTTATAGCGTATGACCAGAACTTGTAGTAAGACGCGGTGCTAAATAATAAATAAATAAAAAATGCTACTCACACTAAAACGGGGGCGAAATATGTCTACTTCTTCCAATAGGATTAAAAACCTTACATTCTAATTAGATCCTGAAACATAATATAAAGACATTTTTAACAGGCTCACAACATAAAATGTTAAGATAATTAATGAGAATTGTTCAAGTTTTAACTGTCATTGTTATAATAAATACAGCAGTGAGGGTCACAACATAAAATGTTAAAATAATTAATGAAGATTGCTCAAGTTTTTTTTAGTTTTTTAAATTTAAGATTCAGAACTGTCATTCTCGTTATAAATACAGCAGTGTGGAGATATTTTCCCTCCAAATAGGAGGCAACCTTAACATTAAATTATATTGTATCTTTCTCGAGTAATGGTCACAAAATAAAACGTTGCTTTCTTCCAGGCCCAGAGGCTTGCGCAGTCTAGGAAGAACAAGTCGTTACCTGCGCCGACTGAAGCATAGAGAAAAGGCCGCCTCAATGCCGCCCACTCCAGTTTTTATTGTTCTCTATGCCGCGTATTCTCTTCGAGTTTACCTCTTCTGAATGTCAGAGGATGGTATTTCAGAATCCTGGCATTTGAAACACGAAATAATCTTCAGAACTCGATCTGACACGGCTATATTTGGTGACGGCTTTTGAGCTGTGTAACTTTCCAGTGATTCATAAAAAAATGTGTGGGCGTGTTTATTAGTCAAGGAATATAAACACTTATTTAGGGTTTACAGAGTTATAAATCAGTTCAAACAAAAAGTTATGAGTACGACGTTAGAGAACGCTACGAAAACATTCTTTGTTTAAAAAAAAATCATCAAGCATAACATCATTTTTATATATAAGTTGTTATGTTGAGTTATAGTTGACCTAAATAACATAATATTATATTGTTATTGAAAACATGGCTGAGTTAAGAACAAGAATATTGTTTCAGAGAAGTTTCTCAACAATGAAAAAGAACACCGTAAAGTGAACTATCAAACTAAAAGAAAATAAAACGTAACAGAAGTTGACAAGTTAAATACGTTTCATAATAGGTTCGTTAAAAACCTTAGGACTCACGCAAATACGATACCATTAAAACAAAGCAAAAGAACATTGAACTTAAACAGCGTACTTTAGTCCGGCACATTTCCTTAGTGGTTGACACGTCTGCTACTGAACTAAAGATTCCTTATTCAATTCTCGGTTTGGCCGGAAGAATGTAACAATAGGACCCACATATTACTACCCGCTCAAACGTATATGATAAAATTAAGCTGATATGATAAACTCCGTTTAGATTATGTATCAAAGAATGTTATAAAACAATGTTATTTTGTAATTTGTCACATTTGAATGTTGTAAAACATTTATAAACGACTCAAAACTGTCTAACAAATTATAATACGTTTTATCATGTCTGTATCATGACGTTTAAAGGGGATGTTCTTGAGGCTGCGGTTTGTGTTAATTGCTGTGCATAAAAAAAAGGGCCAAACAATAGTTTTGGTTTCAACCGTCTTTACTCGGGAAAGCTAAATACCGTGCGAGTGTTCTTTAGAACGATCTTCAATGCGATAACTGATAACCAACGGTCTGATGGCTGAGAAACTCAGAACTGATGGCAGTTTTATGAACTTGGTTCGAATGACAAGCCAGGACTTTTTGAATAGGTACCTAATTTATTTGATTGGTCATCGAGAGGAAAAACACCTCTTTTAGGAATGCTATTCCATTGAAAGAATTTAAAGAACAGTTTATCCAACTTGTTATATACTGTAATGTAAACAGTCCTGTAACAAGTGCAACATATACAAAATAATAGTTACATATTATTTCTTTGAGCTTTACTGACACAGGAAGGAAAAGTATAATTTTTTATAAAACACGAAAAATGTTATAAAACATTTTAAAACTTGTTACATAGTGTAAAATAGACATAAAGGGATAAGTAAGAGTGAATTAAGAGGAAGTGTACCAGCATTTGAATGGAAGGAAAATAGAAAACTAATTAAGGGAAAAAAACAGCCTCAGTACACCTTACCACGATTCGAACCCTGATTACCCTGACATTGGAATTCCATTCTATTTCAAGAGTGACGCCTTAGACCAATCTTTATAAAAGTGTGGTCCACGATGGCCTTTTAATTGGTCTACAGGAAACCAGTAAGTTTCATAGTAAAAAAAGAGTTGGACACATAAATTCCGTGGCGTCATCTCGCAATAGAGTTACACCAATCGAACGGCCGCCATCTGCTGCCGAAAATAGCACCAACTTCTGCGTATATAAGGTGTCGTGAGGTCAGCACAACGCGCCCCCGGCCGTTAATCTCATTTTTTTAAACCAGAGTTGCTACTTATTTATTCAAGTATCTCCTCGTTTGTCCTCACGAGGCTGAGTTTACCTCCAGACCCACTACTTTATAGAACAATCTGGAAGTGCCTTGGATCCAACCCAGGACCTCTGGATCTAAAGTCAGGAACACAGTCAACAAATCTGAACAATTATTTACCAAAACTTATGAAATTATGAAAATTGACACTTAGACATGAAAATCGAACACGGGACCCTTGGCTTAGTACGCCAATGCCTTAACCACTGAGCTATCCAGGAATCGTTCTGTGCCCAGCAGGGTTATTATGACCACGACGCAAAACGAATTTGCGACCGTTAGCAGAGAGACGCTAGATTTTGCGTCAAAAGTTATTATGGCCGACCACTTTGCGAAAGCAAAGTCCTTGCGAGCGCAAATATTTTCCTAGTTGCGTGACGCTAAGTTGCGCAGACATTTTACTTGTCCTTTGGTTTGCGTTATGAGGTTATGTTTGCTAGTTTTTGTAATTTATTAGGTGTTTTGTGTTACATTATTTAAACTTGCCATCGCATTAGCCCAATATAATAATCCCAAAACGTTGTTGT
>CABFVX010001080.1:143113-178833 GCA_902151425.1 Timema shepardi
TGAAAAACACACAACAACGTTTTGGGATTATTATATTGGGCTAATGCGATGGCAAGTTTAAATAATGTAACACAAAACACCTAATAAATTACAAAAACTAGCAAACATAACCTCATAACGCAAACCAAAGGACAAGTAAAATGTCTGCGCAACTTAGCGTCACGCAACTAGGAAAATATTTGCGCTCGCAAGGACTTTGCTTTCGCAAAGTGGTCGGCCATAATAACTTTTGACGCAAAGTCTAGCGTCTCTCTGCTAACGGTCGCAAATTCGTTTTGCGTCGTGGTCATAATAACCCTGCAGATGTCATTTTTCAATTTTCAGAATATGATATCTGGATGCGAGTAAATCCTCACTAAAAGCAAATATAATAGCTTTGGCTATTTGATTCTTTAAAATTATGAAGCTTAGGATGTTAAAATATAAACAAAATAACATTTACTTACTAGGCCTAGTTGATTGTGGTTTTAATTATTTTTTCATATGTATGTTTTTTTCAGCCATAGATTTTTAATAACCCTCAATTTCCAGGGCCCTGGAGTGCGTGTAACTTGGTTTGGTGGTCTTCCACCACTAGCCCTTAGATCATTCGAACACCGAAGCAGGCGTGTTCTAGAAGTAGGTTAGTTTGTAAGTTATTTGTATATGTTTTCCACTCTTCCCTCCGCGAAAATGCGGGTACACTTCATGTAAATATAGTCATCCTACTGCCTAAAACCATTAGCGTAATTAGTACATAGGCGTTTAAGTCGTGCGGGTAGTAAAACGTGGTGCTAAAACCAATAAAATATAAGTTGCTCCATTCCTGATGAAGAATTATTTAGACGCCCTCTAAGCAGGAATAAAAATAATAACAAAGTTAATATTTTTCAGCGTAGTAGGCTACTGAGATCTATTTTTGAATTCGTTAAAACACTTTATGTAAATGTTTTTATGGAAAGTTGGCACACAAGCGAAGGCTAACTCGTAGACTTACACAACTGCATGAAATTACTTGTTTATTAGCCAAAGAGGAGGGAAATCTGCGGTCGTATGATCATAAATACGTTGATGATGAAAAAGAAAAGCCTTTAAGTTTACGATGATCGTTGCAAAAAAAAAAAAACATGCGCCGACACGTTTCAATATCGTCATAGATCTTTTGACCTTCCAAACTAATTGTAAAGGTTGTAATATATTATACATTGATCTGGTTGTAATCTACGATCTGTCTGATTATATTATATATCACAAATGTGTTTTTTATTGTTCCTCGTGACGCCTGGTGCAATCAAAACACGCTGTGTGGTTATTGGGCAATTACTTTTTTTTTTAAATAAGCTATTTTTCAAACTAATCGACAAAATTGAACCGCACGAATCGTTTCATATACTCCTACCGACAATTTTTTACATTTCTTTTATCTAACGAGCGCTTTATGAACCGATTGACTATATCAGCACACGACTCATAAACCTCTTTTTATTTATAAAAGACACAATACCCAGTCCCACGGCCATTAATTCATCACTATAAAAAGGTAAAACCCAATTTAGCTACTGATACACATTTTTCGGACATGATGGGGATCGAATCCATAGCTCAGAAAAAAGATACGCTAACAGGTGATGGAATCTTCCGGTAAATCTTTAGGTAGAGTTTCCGGTAAAACCAGCTACCATAGAATCTGAAGGGAAGGGTTATTTCTATAAGAAAAATATAATAATAACAAAATAAATAATATATTACTCAACAAATTACAAAATATTTAATTATTTTTTAATATTTTTTTTTACTTTTAATTGTTTTTGTATAAAATTGAGATTTTTTACAGCTATAGATAAATTTGATCACAGTATTTCGAACATTTTATTAATGATATGATTACCTCTAAATATAGTCTTCCCAAAACTGAGCTGCTTTTTGGGGCCCTCGGGACCCTATAGCTGCCACTGGTATAGGAGACTGTTGTGTTAATGGTGGAGCGGGTTTAGGGGGTAAGGTATCACTCCGCCAGTTTATTGTGTGCATGGCAGAGCTATAGTCCAATATTCATAGGAAAAGCCTACCTTGTCTGGCAAGATGGAAATCTTACTAGATCTAATTGCACGTATCCATACGTCAAGTCACGTGGTCTACAGCTGTCACTTTTGATATTATGTATATATTACCAATGCATATAAAATATAATAAAATTTTTGTTGTCAAATGGTCGTGTCACTCTTGCAATATACAGTCCTGCCGATGAGGTGGAAATCAGGGCTCGAATCCCGATTAGGTAGTACTGAGCGAGGCTTTTCTTAAATTGTTTTCCACTATCGCTCCACACAAATGCGGATACACTTTTTATAAAATTTCACCTTTCTCATCCATAAAACATCAGGGTAATTAGTTCCTTTTGCGTATAATCCGAATGGGTAGTAATACGCGGTGTTAAAAATCACTAATAGTATAGTCAAAAGTAATCAATTTTAGTAAAAATGGAATATTTTTGAATTTTTAAAAGGCTTTTCTTATTAAAATTGAAGACAACCCACCCACACGTTCCATTTTTATTTATATTACTTAAGAGCGTTCATCATAGCAGGCCCAACTCAGCTCCCGGCTCGTGCGAGGTTTGGGAGTAAAAGGGAAAAGAAAACACTTACAATATGTCAGAAATGTGTGCAGTGCATTCGTATTTGAATGATTACTCGACATTTTCCACGGTGACGATGGGGAACAAAGCGATATAGTTTCTTGTTAATAACTACAGTATGTCCCTGTTATGACAGAATTAAGATTTGTGCCCAATGGTTACCTGTGTAGACATTCTAAAATGATCAAAAAACGGCCTTTTCAATGCAGTTTTTATCCAAAATCATTTAATATTTCAACAATGTTCAGTATTAGGAACTTATATTAACTCTTTATCTCCATTAATGTTTGGTTTGAAATGATCCATGTGCAATAGTGTTGGTGTAAATTTACTAGTTCTAGCCGACTGTATCACAGAGTTGATGGTTTGTGATGCACGCGCTTGACTGTATCACAGAGTTGATGGCATGTGATGCATGCTCTTGGCTGTATCACAAAGTTGATGGTTAGTGATGTACGCTCTTGACTGTATCACAGAGTTGATTGGCATGTGATGCACGCTCTTGACTGTATCACAGAGTTGATGGCTTGTGATGCACGCGCTTGACTGTATCACAGAGTTGATGGCATGTGATGCATGCTCTTGGCTGTATCACAGATTTGATGGCTAGTGATGTACGCTTTCGACTGTATCACAGAGTTGATTGGCATGTGATGCACGCTCTTGACTGTATCACAGAGTTTATTGGCATGTGATGCACGCTCTTGACTGTATCATAGAGTTGATTGCCATGTGAGGCACGCTCTTGACTGTATCACAGAGTTGATTGCCATGTGATGCACGCTCTTGGCTGTATCACAGAGTTGATGGTTAGTGATGTACGCTCTTGACTGTATCACATAGTTGATAGCTTGTGATGTACGCCATTCGACAAGCAAAGGCTCTCTGAAAATGAGGAAGATCTTGTGAGGCTATAATGTTTTGGTAGTGATTGTAACATAGGGTGGTTAAGAGGGGGGGGGGGGGCAAGTACCTTTAAAAGAAATTACCGTTTCTCTTCCCTTCATTTACCAAGAAGACATAAAATGTTAGAATTTTAAAATGTCTCTTTCTATTTTTTAGCACCGTAATGTTTAAAGTTTGAGACTCCAGTTCACAAAAATAAATACATGCTTTAATCTTTAAAATCATGAATGCCATTGGTTTTGTTTTATTGGTTTTATATGCGTTTCTTTTTAGCGTTTAACTTAGCCATGTTAAATAAACACGATAAATAAACATAATCCTTAGAAAAGTTATATGTTAGAAAAACTGCAGTTCTCATAAGCCATAAATGTGAATATCTTATAATATTATGTTTTCATCACTGTTTCATTGTTCATCTACTTTTAATATTTGATTTAAAGCTGGCAAGACATGTGAGACTCATATATTTATAAAGGAAATTGTAATATTCAGATAAAAAATAAGTAAAAATCAAGCACAAATGTATACAATTTTCTCAATCTCCAAATTACCATCGGAAGTAAAATAAATAAGAGAAGAGAAAAATATTGGAAAAGATAAAGGCGATCAATGCCACTCCCTCTGCTCTTTACAGTTTGGGGCTTAATTGGCTGAATCATTTAGATTAGTAATCCGAACCTGTTTATGGCGTGCGGACATTATGTGTTCTGCTACTCGGTGTTTCTCTACAATAGGTATAGTCAAAACAAGAGATTTCATGTAATAGACATTCCATTTATCATTTTGAAATGATCAATTCGGCCCCATTAATAAAATTAACGAGTAGAGTAATACTAAAATATATATATATATTTCTTACTAACCACATTGTGTATTACAAAATGAGATAAAAAAATATCGGGGTATAAAAATAACAGTATTTATATATAATTAAAAAGAAGTAATTTTACCACTTTAAAACTGCTTATATGTACTTTGAAAATGATTTTATATAACATAATATAAGTATTTCACTGCGTACACCTAGTGTGAATGTCTAGTTACACTAAATATCAGCCCCATACATTAATAATTTTACCTTAATATTGGTACGGGAAAAGCATAAAATAGAAAGTTTGACCCCTGAACTGTAATGATTTGAAATCAATGAATAACTATTTATAGTTTATAATTATACACTTGTTAAAAATGGTGAAATAAAATTTTGACATGTAGGCTTAATACCTAGTATCAGAAAGCAGCAAACCACTCTAATCTAAAGTCCAAGTCGCTGATTACCCGGTCAAGTTAAGTGACTAGAAGTTCATCCCTTATAAAAAAACTGTTTGAGGTATTTAAAAAAAGTATGATAAAAAAATAATACAAATATTGATCATACAACGTTTTTAAACTATTAGCCCCCTCCTTAAGTATAAGGTAAATTACTTTTCGTGACAGTCAAAGTGGTACCTTCTTCACAAGTCGGGTCTAAAAGGTTCGCTCGTTAATTTAACCCGTTACCAAACGGCCTACTATCAGGGCCGAATAGTTTCGCAATGTAAACATGTCCGTGAGTCATTTCGCATTTATGACGATGATAAGAAACGGAAGGTATTAGCGAGAGAGAAAGAGGAAAACAGTGTTCACAAAATAAGTCTCACCACATCACTTTTAGATGTTTCAGAGATATTTCGATTGGCTCGAGGTCCTCACCTATGTGGCTGAGATATTGCCGATCAGATGTTGCGCTTAGGTTAAATATTAACTAAACCTTCAGTGCACGAGTTTGTTGTTTACTGAAATTAACACTAAGCTATTTTCTATGACCCCTATACATATATAGACTTGTAAACATAGTTTAAAAGTTGACATTTTCCCTATGAAAAGTACACAAATCCACATATTTCTGTTGATCATTGAGAGCTAAGTGCCCGGGAAACGAAAGGTAACTGAATAGAATGATGGCATTTAATCAGAAGGGTGGGAGGTTCAACACAAACTGCACTGTAATTTGTATTTTCCTCTTCCCCTGTTTGTTCTCCCACTGATGCACAGCTCCACCCAGGAACGCTATAAACCCACTTGGTTTCTGGCGTTTAATAATTTCTGCTCGGCTATTTTAGTGAATTAACTGCTCCGGTATGACTCAAACCAAGTGATTTATTTGACCACCTTATTAAAGACTTATCTTGAGCTTCTCCTATACACGCAATACGGTGCAATATACCTCTGGGGGTAAATGAATGAAATAATTCGTAGTGGATTTGTGGTATGAGGCTTTCTAGTTCTTATACGAATGGCCAAACTGGCTGTGACCTTGGGAAATCGCTATCTGGAACGGAGGTTTTTAACCCTTTTACCATTACAGACCCCAATGGATTGCCCAATATGTCCCCATACCCCTTCTCTAGACGGTTGAAATCAACATCATCATCATCGTCACCAATCCTATTAAGTACCAGTCTGACTTCAAAAGATCTCAATAGCTTGGTTTTACTTAATTTACGTGTGTATATATATATATATATATATTCTTTTAAATCAAAAAGTGACACCTAAACACGGGATTCAACCCAGGATTTTTTGCTTAGTACACCATTGTTCTAACCACTAAATTCTCCAGGAGTTGTCCCGTACCCATTCCTCAGTCATATTTTAAGGCAGAGTCTGTGCTAGACGTGTGAAGATCGTCAGCTACAAAAGTGTGATCAATTAAGATAATACCCGCCTCGGTGGCATAGTTGGCTGATGCACTAGTTTCGTGTTGAGCTAGACTGCCGAGGACGGGGAGATCGAGGTTCAAATATCAATCATGTGAACTGGGAGTGGTTTTACCTAAATGTTTTTACACTTTCCCTCCACGTCAATGCGGGTTCACTTCCTCTAAATCAACCTTCCCAATTCCTAATCCATTAGCGTAATTAGTACTTAAGCATATAACCCGAATGGTTAGTAAAACACGGTGCTAATTAAATAAATAAAAAACAAATTAAGATCACAAGCTATCAGGTAACGCTGCCATCTTCAGCTCGATATTTGGCTTTTTGCTGCCAACAGTACAATGACAACTGTACGAATCCGTATATCATGATGGAGTAAATAGGTAAGCTATTATATTATTTTGTTAGTTACGTTTGTAGCAACAGAGCTAGAAACAGAACAGCTTAAAGAAAATCACAAATACTTTATCATATTTAATTATAAAAAATGGCAAATCACAAATAGACAAATTATACCTAGATTTTCATAGAAAGTCCGTTATATGACAGGTTTAAAAGATAAAAGATCTACTTTCTCGTAGTCACGCATCAAGCCGTGTGATCTGCAGCTTTCATTTTTAATGGATATTATAATTAAATACATGTAAAATAACAATAATAATATAGTAAAATGTCTGTAAAATATGTGTTTGTATTTACTAAAACGTCTTCCTATGAAAATCAGAGATTGAGCCCCTTACCTTTAGTATTTGGTTCCTATACCCTAAAGAGGTATGGATACGCCCGGTTAAGAACCCCTGATCTAGAATTGGGGGGTGTTAAACCTGCACTTTATAAAACCAATGATTTTTTTATCAGTCCGCGACTTACAAATTGACGTAACCCTGAAGTAAACTTGTCAAACTCGTTTGATCATATGGTCCGCATTAAAACTAATGAAGGGGGCCACATTAAAATAATCCGTATTGTCGTTATCTTAAGTAAAATTGCATTAAACTTAATATCTTATTTTTATCAAAAAAATAAAGCAGGTCCCTCGCGTACATTAATAAAATTAACTCCATATTTTTCACCAAAATTTTGGACTTTTTTATTTGCAACAGTGGTGGGCTTTAAATCTTATGCCAAAGTAATTTTTTATAATTGTTTACAAATGTTTGTCCGCAAACCGAGATCTCTCGGGTGATTGGTTTCATTTCATGTGAGAAAACAACCGCTGTTAGTTAACACACGTGTCTGCTGCCAAACGTTCCACGTATTGGGTGAGCAAATTCAACAGTTTTTGTAGATTAATTCATGTCGAAGAAAGGGTACAGATTTGGTTCACGAACCTCACCTGTCATAATTCTACCAACTATGACAAATTCCAAAATACTTTATTCCAAAATGTTGTATTTTTTCTGATGTTTATAAAAATAAGAATAAGGACGCATTACATAATGGTCCACCATAAAGTCTTCGGGCCGTACATAATCATGGATCGGGCCACAAGGTGGGCCTCGTTATTCTATAGAGCGTTTTTTCCCTTACACTGTACTCGTACCGCGTATTTTAAATATCATGATAAAGTGTACGCAGGTTTTTCTATATCTATGGCATTTTTGTCAGCAAAATATTTTGATGGAACATATTGTTTAATAAAATGTAACGAACGTATGGCTGAGTTTAGAAAGCAGTGGTTCCCAACCTTTTCAAGATCGCAGCCCCTCTGAAGCCGTTGATAGCTCACCCCCACCCCCACTATCCTTTACTCACCCCCAGAACGAGAGGAGAAATTAAAAACCTATGCACGTATTTCTAGTATTCTACATAATCCAGTTCATATTAATAAAATAAACAACAATTAAATATCAAATTATTACTAATAATTAGTGGTTTCTAGGAGTAGGCCTATATAAAATGATATTTAATATGAATTAAACCCTCACCTAGTTTGATGGTTGATGCTGTTTTATGGCTGTCAGTTTTTGACTGTCAGGATTAACGTCAATCCTAGGTCTGGTTCTATAATAGGTTTGTTTATATATTTATCATTAATATGCCTTGGCAGCATGGTATCATACATGTTCCTTTACCCGGCCCATGGGTCACCAGAGAGCGAGAGCTGTGGTTCTGAGTCAACATGGGTAAAACTTAACAGATTCTTCCACGTAGCGGGGGTAAGAAACCTCAAACCACGGGCGTGGCAGCATGGAGTGTTAGCTTGACCGTGGTGTTGCGGTGTTGTCAAGAAAAGGGAAAACTATCACACTATTTTTTTCCCCTTGAAAACCTCTTTTGTCATGGAAACAAAACCAATGATTGCTCTTCATAGGATAAGACATTCCAGAGGAAACGGGAGACAAAACTGCACACGTGTAAGAGACCCAGGAGACAGCATAAATTACCAACTAGACTACATTCTTGTCAAACAGCGGTTTAGGAATGGAGTGAAGCATATTAAGACATTGGCAGGAGCTGACATCGATTCGATCCACAACCTGATGGTGGCGTACATTGAAACAAGACTGAAGATAATTCAGAAATACAATGTTGAAAAAGTGAAGAGGACTGCACGAAAGAAATGCTTCCGAAAATAGAAGAATGAAGGAAATGTAAAAACGGCAACAAAGAATAATATATGAAGCCAGTCAACGAGTTAAGGAGACAAAATTCAAAACGAGGAAATACTATATAAATAAGATATGCGATGAGATTATCGAACTACAAGAAAAAGAAAGTTTGATCTCATGTACGAGAAAGAAAAGGAACTGGGAGAGGAGGAAAAAAAATGTGCAAACAATAGAAATAGAAGAACCCAAAGGTCAGATAGTGATGGATCATTAAAAAAAAGTCTTCAGATTTAGGAGGGGTACATAGAAAAACTGTTTGACAAGGAAAATCGACCAAGGAGCCTGAAGATTTAAGCAAAAGACAAGGTAGAGGTAGAAGAAAAATTACTCAGTATTTTAAAGAGAGAATTGGAGAGAGATATACAGGACATGCGAAGAAAGAAATCTGTTGGAGATGACGTCATTTACCAGCTAACCTGCTGAAGGAACTAGGGAACAACGGTTTAATGGCTTAAACCAAAATTATAAATAAGCTCTAAGAAATAGGAGAATGACACAAGGACTTTCTAGGTGTAACGTAAGAAAAAGAAACAAGCCAAGAAATGCAGTGACCCCATGACCATCAACCTCATTCTTCTTGTGGGGAAGATCGTGAAAAGAATATTCAACAGGTGACTGGAACATAAAATGGAAAGTGTAATGAAAGAGGACAAATTTGTAAAGGAAAAGGAACAGGAACCAAATACGCCATCGGTATGCTCAGAATAATTTCATAGAGAGTGCTGGAAGTCAAGAAAGAAGTCCACATTGGTTTCATCGCCTGGCATAAGGCATTTGAAAGAGTGAAGTGGTGGAAACTGATGAATATACTCAATTATTATTATTATTATTATTATTATTATTATTATTACCGCTTCTTAATACCCGTTTGGGTTGTACGAACTCACGCTAATGTGTAATAGTAGGGTGATTGTGAGATTAAATGGAGGGCCTACAGTTTAACGTGGAATGCGAACCACGGTGGAGGCCTGACATTCCACACATTCACAAGTTGTGAATAATAAAGGTCTTGTAAGAGATGAAGGAAGGGTTTGGCAATCAGATAAATCTGTACTGGGACAGAGGATTGAACCCCGGACCCCCAGCACAGAAGTCCGATACCTAAAATACTCAAGAATATCTACATCAACTAGAGGGACAGAAGACTGATTGCAAACCTGTATTTGGGATAGCAGGATAAGGTAAGGCTGAATGATGGAGAGACCAACAGCGTAGAGATAGGAAGAAGAATGAGGTAGGGATTCTGTTTGTCACCCAGTTTATTCAACTTATATGGAGAGTGGCCAGTCAGGAAATCCCTGGAGGCAAGTGGCAATTTCAGGTTAGGGGGATGTGTCATCAACTCAGTAAGATACGCAGATGATCTAGTATTGCTAGCCAAAAATTAAAAAGAATGGCCGGAAGTGATGGACCAGCTGGTGAAGACAGGGATAAGATATGATATGGAGATCAATATTAATAAGCCAAAAGTGATGGGAATTTCAAAAAATAAAGAGCCACTAAAAATCAAAATTAGAAACCAGGAGTTGGAAAGCATTGACCAATTCAAGTGCCTGGGAAGTCTATTGACAAAGGATGCCTACTACACCTAAGAAATTAAGTCGAGGATCTCCATGGCCAACGACACTTTTAACAAGGAGAGGTTACTGCTGACCAGAACGTTTAGTTTGGAACTGAGGAAGAAACTGATGAAATGTTACATTTGGAGCATCGCGCTGTATAGAGCAGAAACTTGGACTCTTAGGAAGAGTGAAAAGAAATACTTGGAGAGCTTTGAAATGTGATGCTGGAGAAGACTTGAGAAGATCAGGTGGACAGTCAGGTTGACAAACGAAGAAGTCCTAAGAAGAGGGGGTAAGAAGAGATCCATTTTAGATGTGATTCCTCAATACAAAGTAAACTGGATCAGACACATCCCTAGGAGGAACTATCTTCTGGATGACATCATAGAAGGAAAGGTTAAGTGAAAGAGGAGCTTAGGAAGAAGGAAGATTCAAATATTGGATGACTTGAAGGAAAAAAGAAGAATTTGGCAGCCGAAGGAGGAGGCAGAGGACGGGGCGCATTGGCGGTCTAAGCTCACTGACAAATGAAATGGACCTATTGTAAGGCAGAACACACAATAATAATAATAATAATAATAATAATAATAACAATAATGATAATAATAACAATAATAATGCACAAGAGCGGAAAACGTTGTCTCGCACATATAACTGGTAGCAAATGGCATAAAGTACTTTATTGCCCTTTTTGGAAATATTTGTGTACATTAAGGGTACATGAAACCAAACTCACAACGAGTATTGAAGGAAAAAGCATGTTCAATGTCGGATCACGAGACTAAAGTAATTGGTTATCTTCTATAGATGGTTCGCAAACCAGTAGAGGACTTCGTGGACCCCAGTTTGGGAACCTTTGTTATAAAACATTTTAATTTAACCTAACTAAACAAATTAACCACGATGCGCTTATTCAATTAAAAATAGTAAATTTATCCCAACATTATTGCACGTGGATCATTTCTGATTAAACATGAATAGAGATAAATAGTTAATAGAAGTTCCTAATACTGAACATTGTTGAAATATTAAATGCTATTTGTATAAAAACTGCATTGAAACGACCGTTTTTTGACAATTCTAGAATGGCTTCACAGATAAGCACTGTGCACAAATCTTCATTCTGACATAACAGAGACATATTGTAGTTATTAACAAGAAACTTTGTCGCTTTGTCCCCCATCAGCACCGCATAAAATTTCGAGTAATCTTTCAAATACGAATATACTGCACAAGCTGAGTTGGGCCTGCTATGATGAACGCTCTTAATACCACTTCCCGACCAATATTTCAACAATCAGAAAATACAGCCTGTCATGCAAATGTACAAACGTAATGGAAGCAAGCTAATGCTTGTACAATATTAATTACACAAGAATAGAGAGGTTTGGGGATTGAAACTATATTTTAGGTGACTAATAAAGCCGCATCGAATATCCTATAATATAATTAAATTTGAAAAATGGTCCAGTGGTAGAATTTTGATGCACTAAGTCAAAGGTAATGGGTTCGATTCCCATCTCCAGGTTTAATTTTTGAATTTACTAAAAAAAATATGACCCGACCTACTTCGGTGGTCGCATGGTCAGGGCGCCACTCTCTCAATAGACTTGGACTTCCCATGGCTGGGATATCGTGGTTCGAATCACGGTCAGGTGTAACAACGGTATTTTTATAAATTGTTTTCTACTCTCTATCTATGCAAATGTTGGTACACATCCTAGAAATTCTAATTTCTTCATCTTTAATACACTAGCGTAATTATTAGACCTATATAAGTGTATATAAATCTAACAAGTAGTAAGACGTGGTAGATTTAAATAAAGTGAACCCACATTTGCATGAAGGGTGGGTGTAAAGCCATTTGTATAGAAACCAACATCCATGGTATACCAAATCCGGTATTCGAACCCTGATCTCCCCGCCACTAAACCTTTTGTTCTGCTAAAGAACCTTTTGATAGTAGCAGAGCTTATTTCTCTCTCTACTCTTGCAGGAAACAAGTGGCATTTTTTTTATCAAAAAATAGTTGCGTAACGCCTCTAGCATGTGTGTGTGTGTGTGTGTATATGTGTAAGTTTGCATTCGTTCAAAGTAGAATGTAATAATTACCTTTTAATTATTATATGTACAACCTTTTTCTCGGAAACTTTTTTTCTTTCAAATTAAGGAATTTACTAATTTGTATAGCAACATCATATTGCTTGTTATATAAATTACCTAATTAATAATTGTTATACATCTCTTCTGGCTGTCTTTAATTGCGAAATTTAATTATCATATACATGTGTATTCGCAAGGTTGCTTGTGGCATAGAACTTAGAAAGTAACGTATTTTGTTTCTAAGAAGTGCTAGGGGTGTGTGGGGTGGAGGTTTTCGGTGTAATTCTAACAGCAATATTCTATCTAATATTTCACTCGAATTTTTAAACACTCTGACTGATATGCTGAAAACTAAGCAACAATGATTAAAAACCGAGAATTTATTTTTCCCCCCCACAAATAAGACCCCAATTTAACACTGGCCAATAGATAAGCCGCTAATTAATGTAGGTCTTCACCACCAGGTTAAAAATGATTTAAGGTAAGTGTAATTAAAGGCGACCGCTTGTCGGAGCGTTGAGACGTTGCAGGCGTCCAGAAATCCTACGTTATTTAACAAGTGGTTTGCTATTACGAAATAATGTTCACATAAAAATGAAGGTGAAAGGTAATCAACAATACCCTATGGGATAAAACCCGACATTTTTGGTTCTATAGTTATTTAAAAATAAATCACGAATGAATGAACTTAGTTCATTTTCAAAGAAGTTTCACTCAGAATGTTGCAATTCTAAGATCAAAGTAATTGGTTAAAAACATAGATCTAGCCAAGTGAAAATTTAAGGAGGTACAGGGGGCAAAAATATTTGATTTTTTTAAACCAATGGAAATGGTGGCTGAGGGCTGTGGTGGCGACAATTCAGGTTGTGAGACCAATGATATTTTTATTGCGCATCTTATTGCTAGGTTGTTAGAGAGTAAGGGTGGGCAGTGGGCAGTGAGTAGTGGGCACTGGGCAAGGCAATTGGCAAGAAGGACGCCTGTTTAGTAAACATATGCCTACCAGCGCATGCAAATGTTTCCCCATTCAATATATCTGTGCCCCCACACCCTTGATCACAATTTCTAAATTCGGGCTTGGATCTAGCCTTCATCAAACAAATAAAGTCATTTGGTAACAGGGTCACAACAGAACATTCTGAGATAGTGTAGGATTGTTTAGTGGTTTGGAAACTTCAAAACTGATATTACCATAAGAAACACATCAGTGTGAGGGTCACAACAGAACGATCGAAGATAATTTAGGATTGTTTTAGTGGTTTTAATGCTCCAGAACTGGCATTACCTTAAGAAATACAGCAGTGTGAGGGATGAAGTTATCTTCCTTCAAATAGGTGACACCCTAAAAGGGACTTCTCTCGGATGGTAGTTAATAAAACTCTAACAACAATGGGTCAGGAGTTTATTCAGGTGTTAGTCGTACTAGCCGCGGTACTGGCCCTGCATTGGCGATATTTCAGATACAGTGGTGATGTGACCGGGGGAGTATCGTCAACTCCTGGAAGAAATTTGCACCTCTGGAATAATTTTGCCTCTCCCCTGTCCCTAATATGCTATACTTTTATTTCACTCCTATTTGATATTCTCGGATATAAAGCTGAGAAATAGCTTGGAATCAAACTCCAAATAGTTTCTAAAGACATTACATATTTTTTTAAATTGTTGAAGGAGGACCACTATCAATAGCGTTTAGGGGCATCCAGTTTTCAAATTTGGGAATGGGGGGGGCGGGGGGGGGGTTAATTTCCCTCACCCTTCATCCATTCCCCCGAGTAAATATAACTTTTCTCCACTACTGGGAATGTGTACTCTACGATATACATAGGAGCCCCACAGTCTGGTGAGAATCGTTATCTCAGAGAACCCGAGCAAAATCCGATAAGATACTATCCTCTGTGTTATCTTTCCCCACTCGTGTATTTAGCGTTTTTTATTGGATTTTGCAGAATATCGTGATAAGCTTGATTGATTGAATTATAGATATCTCGTAAGCTATTTTAAATCAATTATATTAGCATATAATTGTATTTAATACATAGTTTGATATGTGTTTTAAAGGCAATCCAAGGAATAGTGGTGAGGAGGAAAATTTGGAGGAAATGCACCCACACTGGCCACAAAAGATAAGATTTATTTTTAGCACCGTTTGGTCATGCGTACAAGTTTACAAGCTATGCGAATACGTTAAGGACGAGGAAGTTTGAATTTAGAATTGGATGCAGAGTGGAAAACCATTTAAAGGAAAACTCCACCCTCAGTACACCCAACTGGGACTCAAGCCTTGATCTCCAAGTCAATTGAAAAATTTGCATGTGAAAAATCACCCCTGTTGCACCCGAACAAATTCGAACCCATAACTTCCCCGCCACCAGTGACCAAGAGTAATGAGATTATGACGCCTTGGACGGTTCAGCCACTGTTGGGGAAATAAGCATATTCTACATACTAATATGATTATAATGTATTAGGTCTATTAAGTACTATATTAACACAATAGATCACAACAAATCCCTTGTTACAGGCAGAATATGTGACAGGCCTAAACCTCCATAACTCCATCGGGAATCGAAGCTGGGACGTTTCTATCAGAAGGCAGACACGCTACCGAATGTACTAAGTTGTCAGACACAACCATACACTGACTGTGGTTTTTTTAGGACATTCAAGGTCATCCACAGCCCATTTTTAATATAAAGAATCTTATCCGACAGCTAGAAATGCTACTAGATCTACATTCACGTGTTCACACATCAAGTCACGTGATCTGCAGCTGTCACTTGTGATAAATATTATCAATAGCTATAAAATAATAATAACGATATAATAGCATGTTATCAATGTTGACCGCAAATTATGTATGTATATATTTTCTAAAGGTGTATTTCCTACTAGAATCGTGTTATATACGATGATCTACAGGTTTAGAGGCATGGCTAGAGAGCCTAATAATTTAGTCCGAGACTGAGGTTCAGATTAGGGATGTGAAAAATTATCGATACTTTACTGATACCGATATTTTCCTTTCGATACCAGTGGTTTTTTTACTCGATACTTATTTTACAATACTTTTACTGATATTAGTACTCACATTCCGGTATCGGATCGGTATCGAAAGAAACAACATTTTCTGTTATCTTCACTCATGATAGGATTAAATGTTTACTAGGGTGGACTGTGGAGGAAGAACAAATACCATTGCGAGTGGCGACCAGTCTACCACCCCTTCCTTTATCAATGAGCACGGTAATCACAACCTGAGCAAAAGAAGCTCTTGTATAGCTCAATGAATTCACTCAACTCAAGGGTGCCGCAAGCAGACGAAGCGTTGTTTAAGCAAATGAAGCAGGTTAGGGCGTCCATTCTCCTATTGTTTGTCAATAGTTAATAAAGATATCATGATAGTACATAAACGACGAATGTAGTTAAAAAATGGCACCTCCCACAAATTAATTATTGAAGTTTTTTTTAAGACTTTAGATAGCGAAAAAGTATGTTGTAAAATTTGTTTTAAAGTATTAAAAACCATTATACTTTTCAATGTTTAAATAAATGTGGAAATACAATTATGATGTGAAAGTTGAAATTATTGTTACTAGATAAAAAAACATTTTTCCATATTAAAATTTCGATACCGATACTTAATGACAAAGATACTTTTCTTTCGATTCTATTACGGTATCAATATTTTTCCTCCAATACTTTTAATTAGTACAGTATCGACCCTTTTCTTTCAATACCACATTCCTAGTTCAGACCCCAAACTTTCGCAATCACTGATGCATTTTCTCACCCACGCCTTATACCCCTTACTGTGTTTCAGAAAGTGCGCGTCATGAAAACTGATAAACGCGGCTTATTAGAGAGCAAAGAAAAAAAGCTGCGCATTATTATTATTTTTATCGCCCCATTATCGCGAAAATATAGTTCCTTGTGAGTGACGAACTATATGTCCAACTTTCTGAGAAGTCCTCGCCATTTATCACCGACCCATGTGAGGAGACTTCCTGTGAACAGGAAGTGAATGGCATCACTACGTCCTGGTTTGTTTGTTTGTTTATCGCGGCGAGATTCCAGCCACCCAATGCAATCAACCCTTGTGATCTTCTCAATAAAAAGGGCCACCCAGGTAGACACTGATTTTGATGACTTGATGTATGAATTTACAGTATGTCCCCCGTATTCGCTGATTCATTATCTGTGGTTTCGGTTATCCGCGGTTTACCACTGAATTATTTTATTTACTTTTAATTAAATAAAACAAATTAGTTTAATAGTCACAATGCCTACACCATCATCCCACTTCTTCTCCTCATTGTGCTATCATATCATCATCATCATTGACATCAGTGATCGTCTCAGCAGGAAGAATGGAGAGTAGTAGTACACTGTAGCGTACAATACAGTAGCCCCATGGCTTCTTTGGTGCTGACTGACAGCTGACAGCTAACAGCTAAAAGCTTTGAAAAGTTACCAGACCAAATTATGTATCCCTACGCCGAACCATATGAGCTGCAGAAACATGTGTTTTGCAGCTGTCACTTCTGACGGTCAAAATTTAGGTATATACCTAAATGTTGACTGTGAGAAGTTAACTGTGAGCTGTCAGTCAGCACCAAAGAAGCCACGGGGCTATTGTATACATTATTATTTGTAATGTCTTACTGTGAATAATCTATCAATTAAACTTTACCGTATTTATGTATGTTACATTATATATATATATATATATATATATATATATATATAAAACAGTTCGCTATTATCCGTGGTTTCACGTAGCCATGGTAAATCTAGGAACGTGCTATCCGCGGATACGTGGGCCCTATTGTATATGTATTTTTTTAACATCGCGTATTTCTAACCGTTCGGACTGTACGCCATGAATATGTGTTTTAGTAACTTTAATAACTAATCACTAACTGTTCTTACCACCAAAATCATGCTATAGCAGAGATATTTCCAATCAGATGTTGCGATTAGGTTACATATTGACAAAAACCTTTTAACAGCACGTGAGTTTGTTGTTTACTGGGATGAGTACGAAACTATTTCCTAAGACCATACACATATTATGTAGATTTGTAAACATAGTCTTAAAACTGACATTTTCCACTCTGAAAAATACAAGAATCCATCATTAAGAGCCAAATGCCAGGTAAATTATACCATCCGCCCTACCCACCTCCCTCTTTCCCAAAAAACAACATTTTCCCTCGCATCAGGCATATTTTTAGCGGCAAATTAACGAATTGAAATTATAAACTTGTGCAAGGCTGTTGTTGCTATAGCGACTTCAACCTCACTCCTTCCCTTTCACCCCCTACAAAGAGCCTCATGGACGCCACTGATTTTACAATTCTTGGAGCAGAAAATTATAAAAAAAACTCTACCTGAATATTTCAGGGATCTCCTCCCATAGTTCATTGCATATGTGGCATATATGAACAGAGTTAGTTGCATATGTTACATAAGGAATGTGCGAAGTGAAGTAGAAGCAAAGCTTCAGTTCAAACATGAGAAGTTAACTCAAATATGGAGTCGGAGATGAGGGTTTGAAAACAAATATATTCGGTGCTTGTTTCCCGCCTTTTACAATCACCTATTCAGCCATTTTGAATAATCAAGCAAATATCCGAAGAAACTATGAACAACTTATGTGTCAAAAATGCACTTGTAAACATGCCATAGGTAATTTCAACAAGATAGAATATCGAGGACTAAAATATAATACGTCTGTTATAACTAAATGGATCCAAGCAAGGAAGATGGCACAGCTAGTAAGTAGGCTTTGTAAATTATATTCTTTTTGCTTTATACCAGCAACCGTCAGTTTATAGTGCGACGAATTATGCAGTTTTTTTTACAATATTATGTTGGTTACGTTGAATAGAATATGCTATTTTCTTTTACTTTAACTACCTGGTTTTACTATGATCCCGTTTCATATGTAATTTTCATAAGATGATGTCATAAAACTGTTTAGTAGCTGTTTTATGAACCATTATTATATTGAAATATGTGATAATTAGTAAAATATTAAATAAAATATCTTCTTCAAATTATATCAAAGTTTTCTTCTTCCTTAGAAATATTTTGATGGTGCAAGTTTTATTGCCGGGGTCGAAGTCCAAGTGAAGCGAAAGCGATGTGACCTTCGATTTCTACATTTTGAAATTTCGCAAATCTCCTGTATACTGTATACTTAATCTTGATAAAGCTACAGTGGGAAGGAACTTTTATAGAATAAAAACAAACTTTCCTACGGTCAACATTGATAACATTTCACCACATTTGTATTATTTTACAGTTATTGATAATATTTATCAAAAGTGACAGCTGCAGATCACATGATTTGACGTACGATTACGTGAAAGTAGATCCAGTAACTTTTCTAGCTGTCAGCTATGGCTGTTTACATGTTCATCAACTCTTGTATTTCTCTTTACTCTCTCTTTGTTCTTTTATCGTTGGAAATGGAGTATAGGAGAGAGTATAGGTAGATAATTTTCGTGCATTGCTGGTTGCCTTTCCGTGCGACATTTTCAAAGGGCCTTTTCGTGTTAACGAAATGACCTCTTTAATCCCCTTTTTATTTACCTCATTTACACAAAGTGGGGGGGGGGGNGGGGGGGGGAGGGGGAAAGAATAAAAGTTTATCATCAGGAATTATGTTAAACTTTACCACCCTTTAATTAATCGTAAAAAAAGTTATGTGTGTATTTTTTTAACGAGAATAGATGTAGGCCTATTAAAAAAAAGATTAGAAGTTACCGAACATTTTGCTATCCAGTTTCACATTAAAATGTTTTATAGGAAGGAAAGATAATGTATTTCCGTTTTTCTCGTTATATTCCGGGGAGATATGCAAATTGTTGCGCGCTCATGCATCGAGTGAATATATGGCGTTTGGCTTGAGAAAATGATGTGACATTCACCTCTTGGAATGTGTTTACACTCACAACTCCCTAACCATCTGCTTATTAGATTATTTTTACTACTGCGTCCTACTACCTGTTCGGTTTATACGCCTATATACTAGTTACATTACTGTGCTAAGGATTAGAAAGGTTTCATTTAGAGTAATTGTATCAGCATTTGCGTGAAGTGAGAGGGGCAAACTATTTAACAAAAACTACACTCAATACATCCAACCATAATTGAAGATTTGTTGTTAGATGATTTGTTAGCGGCCACCTCGGTCAACCAGGAGGTATCAATCGCTGTCAGGCCTCACGGCTTAAAATACAATGGTCCATATAGTTTTAATGAAACCACATCAATGTTTATACAAACAAAGAGACCTTTTGAAATCTTTCGACTTTATTTAGGCTTGAATCATATTTTAAACTAAATATTGTGTTAGAGCTGAATGTCTGCACGGCCATTTTTCACTTTCCCCTCCTCAACCCATACCACCAACCCACTTCCCCTCTTCCCGACCACTCTTTTATTATTTTTTGGTACTGAATAAACAAATGCATGACTAAATATTTATACAGTTATCATAATGTAATCAACTCGTAATTACGTTGGAATTTCTCAACAAGATTAATTTATAAATTATTTCGCGTGAAGGATTAGGTAAACAATTTCAGTCTTTATGGTTTCAAATGAAAATTTAAAAGAAAGTTAACTCTATTTTCATTTTTTTTAAATAAACGGTAATAAATATAATTATCATCCACATTTTTATTTAAGTATTCTTGGAATGAGTGCTATTAAATTTGATTCATTTGGAATTACTTTCATTTAGTAAATATGTTAAATAACACAGGTGGCCACGAGGACAAAGGTCAGTCTCGTCTTACCAATGACGTGTTGTCGTCATTAGAATCACGACTGGGTGCATGAAGCATGGTTTAAAAAGTGTACTTTAGATATTTTAAATAATTAGTATCGATTCAAAACAACGTTGATGTAACCTTAGGTTACTCTATGGGATTATGAGCTCAAAAGTTAATTGCCTCATTTACTAACGTACACTATTTATTCTTATCTTGAGCTGGTTCTATCCAGTCCACCTCTTTACACCCTATTCCTATCTTGAGCTAGTTATATACAGTCCCCCTCATTACACTCTATCCCTACCTTGAGCTAGATCTATCCAGTCCCCCTCATTACACCCTATTCTTATCTTGAGCTAATTATATCCATTCCACCTCATTACACCTACACCTATCTTAAGCTAGTTCTATCCCGTCCCCCTAATTACAATCTACCCCTATATTGAGCTAGTTCTATCCAATCTACCCCTATATTGAGCTAGTTCTATCCAATCTACCTCATTATAACCTACCTCTATCTTGAGCTAGCTCTATCCAGTCCCCCTCACTACACCCTATCCCTATCTTGAGCTAGTTCTATCCAGTCCATCTCATTATAACCTACCCCTATCTTGAGTTAACTTTGTCCAATCCCTTCATTACACCCTATTCTTATCTTGAGCTAGTTCTATCCAGTCCACCTCATTACACCCTAGCTCTATCTTGAGCTAGTTCTATCCAGTCCACCTCATTACACCCTATCCCTATCTTGAGCTAGTTATATTCCGTCCACCTCATTACACCCTAGCTCTATCTTGAGCTAGTTCTATCCAGTCCACCTCATTACACCCTATCCCTATCTTGAGCTAGTTCTATCCAGTCCAACCTCATTACACCCTATCCCTATCTTGAGCTAGTTATATACAGTCCCAGCAGTGTGTAAGTACGCGATAGGATATGGACCCCAAAGTGCGGAGATCAATGGAGGGGAGTTAAGAGGGTGACTTATAACGATCCCTGTTCCTGAGAACTGGTAGTGCAAACTGTGGTGTAGTAAGTTACAATAAGTTATGAGACGCTAACAAATTTATTGACCGAGTAATAGCATATTGTATTTCCCAACTGTAACTTACAGTTTCCTAATGTACACTTCTTAAATACTTTCTTATAGTTCATATAATAATCACGTTTCACTTAAGCTAGACCAAGAAGTTTCTAAAAACATTCGACACCAAATGGAAAAATGTTAATGAGCCTAAGTAGCTGAGGTATCATCAATCAGATGTTGCGGTTAAATATTGACAAAACCTTTAACCGTATACGAGTTTGTTGCTAGCCAGAATCAACACAAAACTATTTTACATGACTATACACATATATACTTGTTAACATAGTTTAAAAGTTGACATTTTTCTCTCTGAAAAGTACAAAAATCCACATATTTCTGTTGGTCACTAAGAGTTAAATGTCCGGGAAACGAAAGGTGACTCTTATAAGAGCTAGAATGGCTCTTTGTAGATATAATTATGTCATTTAATGCAACACATTGTATTGTCATTTGTATTTTCCTCTTCCCTGTTTGTTCTCATACTACCAGACAGTTCCACCCAGGAATATTATAAAACACTAGGTGTCTCGTGTCTAGAATTTCTGACTGGCCTAAGACTATATCCGCACCTGAAAAAGTAGCCATTTACAGTTTACATTTTTTCAGTTCTCAGTATTTTAGCTCTTACTCATATGGTCTAATCTTTAATAATACTATCTACGGGGGGATGCCCCCCAAACGCCCACTGGTTGCACCACTGAGAGTCAGACGACAGGGTGTGGTATTATAACGTGTGACATTGAAAAACTGTACTTGCTGCTACTAATAATTACACATGCGAACTACCGTGACGGTTTGTGCTGTCTCCAGTTATCAATTAATTACCCCCTCATTTCATTATCCACCATCCATGTTATATAAATGAGCTAATTGTTATTAAAATCATATATTTCTCAAGAAATAGCAATTGGTAATTACAAACCACACCACACATATAGTTTCTCCCCCTGTTGACCAATCAAATAAAAAGAACTGGCAATTAGTGGAACACCCGATGAATCAGCAATTCTCCCTCTCCTCAACAAGGCTTTGTGTATAGTCATGAGCAGGACATTCTTAGTTTATTTAACTAGCGACCATATCGGTGGACATGCGGACTAAATGTTTCGGGCTCATCTATAGTCTGGTTTGCCTGAGACGGGAAGTGTTGGGGTTCAAATACTGGACATTTGTATTGAGTATGATTTTTAAATAAGCTATATTTTCTTCACTCTCCTTCAACACGAATAAGTTGTACATTCCCATGGTGACCTGGCGGTCTAGGGGTAAGGTGTCAGACTTCTATGCTGGCGGCCGGGGTTCAATCCTCCGTCCCGGCAAAGATTTATCTGATTACCGAACCCTTACTTCACCTCTGACAAGACATCTTGTGAATATGAGGAATGCCAGGCATCCACCGTGGTTCGGATTCCACGTTAAATTGTAGGTCCTTCATTTCATCTCAAAATCACTCTACCATTACACATTAGCGTAAGTGCGTATAACCCGAACGGGTAGTAAGACGTGGTGCTAATAATAATAATAATGTACATTCCCTCTAAAATTCTTCCTTCCTTAGCCTTATTCCACTAACGTAATTAAAGCATGGGCCTGAATGGGTAGGCCTACTAAACGCTGTATTAATAATAATTATGATAATAAATGTCATGGTGCATCAGACTGATTTTTTCACTCCTTTATCTTGAAAATGAAGATATTTACTTAAAAGGAGTAAGATTTGTGAATAAATAGTGTATATTATTGTAGAAACATTGAGAAATAAACGGTACGGAACTAGGCACGAACTTAATCGCTCTATTGTTTAAAAATTGAGATATTTTCTCACAATTCCTAATATAATATTCACTAATGAGTCCAAGAACAAATTGTGCTATACATAGTAAGATAGATGTAAGATAGTGAAAAAGTAAAAAGGAACAGCTTTGTTCACCCAAAGAACATAAAATTTAACCACCCACTTCGGTGGCTATATTGTCTAAGGCGCTACTCTCGCAGTAGACTAGACTAACGATGACGGAGCGAGGGGGGGGGGGGGGANGGGGGGGGGGATCAAGGTTCAAATCTAGATCAGGTTTACTGTGGGTGGTTTTTCTTAAATTGTTTTCCTCTCTCCCTCCACGCAAATGTGGGTAAATTCACTATAAATATAACCTTCCTAATCCCTAAAACCATTGGCGTAATTAGTACATAAGCGTATAACCCGGACGGGTAGTAAGACGTGGTGCTCCATTTAAATAATATTTTTTCTTATAGCTTTGACATGGCTTAGAAAAACATATTTCAAATACGAGTTTTTTATATTACTGAATTAGTTATAAAATTTTGCAATGATAAGTTATTTCTTATCTCAAATAGTTGCGGAAGTGTGATCAAAATGGGATATTTGGGTATCCTCTAAGTCATTTTCTCTAAAAAAAATAATATGGACCATTTTGTTTGTAACATTAGACAGTGACTGGATACTAATTTAATCAAAATCGTTAGAGCCGATTTCGAGAAAATCACTTAATTTTTTTCTTTACAGCCCTTTACACTTAATTTTAGAATTAAATAGATGGTTACAAAAACCCCTCTGGGAAAACTTACTAAAACCTTAAATATCAGGTTTTAGCTGGATCGGCAAAATGGTTTTGGCTTTAGGCCTAGATGCAGACAGATGGTATCGCGAAAAAAACCACTTTCTTTGAGTTAACTGGGTCATGGAGCGTTGACATCCGTAAAAATCACGTACTCAACTTATTTTAATGGTCAACAATTCTTCCTCTTACCAAGGGTTCACGAGAAAGTAAGAAAAATAGTTGATACAATTTTCCATAGACAAAATTTGTCATCTTGCATCTCTCGGAATAAGTCGCCATCCACCACTGATTTGAGGTCTCGTGACGTTCCTGGAACCAACGCGCGGGGTAAAAACACTTCCCTGCAGTCAGTTTTCTAGAAGCTGAGATTTCACTTCGGGGGAACTCATTCCAAGTGGGACCAACCATATCGTCAGTTGGAATTGGCTTTTAATTGAATGATAGCTTGATTACTGGGGTTTGTGGCATTTCCATTGAAAACTGTGGACGCCAGCGCTAAGCATAGAGACGTATACTCTGATACAATGTAAAATAGATCATCTATCACAACGTCTTACTACCCATCCGTGCCATACGCATAACCATGCTAATATTTTAAGGATGAGTAAGGTTGAATTTAAGTGTTCCCGTATTTGCGTGGAGAGAGAGGTAAATCGTTTAAGAAAAATAAACCTCCTCAGTAAACATAGCCAGGATTCTAACCCCAATTTCCTCGTCATCGCAGTAAAGTCTATTGCAAGGGTGATGACTTAGACAATTTGACCATTGAAGTAGGCCTCTGCATTTTGACACCTTAAATAGGTAGGAATTTGTATACTGAGTGAATAGTCTTGGGTTGAATTCCCGACATGCTTCAAAATTTGTAATTTGTGAAACTAGGGGCTCCCCTTTCGTAGTGATGAGTTAAGAGACTGGATGTTGTGTCTAATCTAGAGTCAATTTAGTTTGTAAGTCGTCTGATCAGTTGGTCCATAACGTGCACGTTAAATACTCAAAAACAAAAATGTAATGATATGTAGGACAATATACCTAGCCCCTTCATACCTTAAATTCAGAAAGTGCACAGTAAATCCCTTAGTATTATATTTCTTTCAAGATAATGATTAAGGAGTAAAGCTAAAGTAGGAAGCTTCAAAAAATAAAATAAAACAAACTTGGTGGATGTTTTTCTTACAAGTCGTTTATATCAAAGTCGGAGAGGGCAATTTTTCTCCGTTATCAAAAGTCTAACTTTCTTAACTTTTTTGTCAGGTTGAGCCAATTACGGGGCTAAAAAAAGCACGTATAAAATAGCATTGTTATTTTTTATATATAAGTTTTTTAGTGTTAAATCACCGAATAGTTAAAGAAATGGCTAATTACTACACGAATGAAGAATGGAAGAGCATAAGTTTCGAAACATTGGCGTTATCTCGTTTAATTTATTTACTAAACACGTTAAGGGGGCCTGATGGTATTTTTTAATTGCTATCAGTTCTGAAGCTTCTAAACCACTAAAACAATCCTCTATTATCTTAGAATGTTCTGTTGTGACCCTCACACTGATGTATCTCTTAAGGTAATGGCAGTTCTGACTTTATTTGTTAGAGCAGTGGTTCTCAAACTGTGGTCCGTGGACCACGGTTTTATTTATTATTTAGCACAGCGTCTTACTGCCCGTTCAGTTTATACTCTTTAGTACTAATTACGCTAACGTATTATGAATAGGAAAGATTGAATTTAGAGGAAGTGAACCCACATTTGCGTGGAGGGAGAGTGGAAAACGATTTAAGAAAAACTCGGTTCCCCCGACCAAGATTCGAACCTCACGTACAATTATGAAAAGGGATTTTCTTCCCTGGTTGGACTGAAAAGTGTGAAAAGAAACAGGCTTAATATTAAGCCTGACTTAAGAATGAAACTATCTTCTATTGCTCCCGATGTAACCAAACTGGTCAAAGACTGCACGAAACACCATTCTTCACATTGAAATGGAGAGTAAAAATGTATTAGTTTATTTATTTTCTTGAAATGTCCTATTACATTTTTAATTCTAAAAATAAGTATGCTGTTATTGTTTATTGTCCCCGGCTCTTAAACGGGTCCATGAGGTTATACTTTTTTTTAATTCACTTATTAATTTTTTTGTTCGTCGTCTTGTATTATTTTCTTATCGACACCTATATTTGGAGTGGAAAATGGAATTGGTAGTTGCTGGAAAAATCTCCGTGGCATGGAGATTAGTCAAAATAAACTTACCTATGCTACTGAGATGAACAATGTAAGCTCTCTCACAGCAGACTGACCCATGTCTACAACCCTTTCCTGGTGCTAATTATCAAAACGATAACAGATTCTATCTTTCACCAGTGACAACTCAGGATGTAATTAAATCATTACGCAGAATTAAATCCAATCCTTTTGTCACTACTCCAATAACCAATATTTCTAACTTCTCACTTACAAATGGTGTCTTCCTTAATCTATGGAGAATGGCTTATGTAGTACCTGTACCCAAAATTAACAACCCGACTAGTGTTAGGGATTTTCGTCCTATTTCTATTCTCCATACTCTGTCTAAAGCACTCATATATTTGGCGCACACACAAATTTTGTACTTCATTAACGAGCATGCTTTGCTAAAGCAGTTTCAATAAGGTTTTTCCTAAGCATAATACGGCATCGGCATTAATAAAAAAATAGTTTATGACATTCGTCTCGTTATGGATGGTAAGAATATTATTTTATTCACCTTACTTGGCTTCTCGCAGGCATTTAACTGTGTTAACCACAATATGCTACTACGTAAATTGTTTGAGTCGTATGAGTTTTCTTTGAGTGCTATGCAATGGAGGATGTCTTATCTGATTGGTAGGCAGCAGAATGTTATCGTTAATGGAAATTTCTCCTCGTGGCTACCGGTTAGGACTGATGTGCCCCAAGCCTCTATATTAGGTCCACTTTTGTTCTAATTATTTATTAATGATTAACCTGACAGATTCTCTATATCACCTTTACGTGGATGAATTACAGATTTATATCTCTTCCCGCCCATTGGAAATAAAAATTGCTATACATAAATTAAATACAGATCTTACTGGTCTGAGAAAAATAACCTTTATTTGAATCCAAGGAAATCAAATGGTATTTTTATTGGTTCCAAAATGATATTATCTAAACTTTGTCGGTCAACTCTGCCAGACATTGAGTTCAACTCTGAACCCGTATCCATCTCAACTACCGTACGTAATTTAGGTCTTACTATTAATGAAAACCTGTCTTGGACTGATTTTTTGCTACAATGCATACTTTAAAGAGACTCAAGTGATTCTTACCAGTAAATATCAAGGTATTGGTGCTTTAGGTACGTGTTCTTCCTAATTTTGATTACTGTGATGTGTTTATCGACTGAACAGAAACTCTGTCCACGCGACTTCAGAGGCTACATAATGTGTGAAATATCGAGATCATGTTACTTCATACTTGCGGAAATTTGGTTGGATGAGATTTGAACAAAGGCGTGAACTATATTCTCGTTTACTGCTGTACAAGGTGATTACGACTGTCTTGCACAGCTACCTGACCTCTCGATTTCAATTTCGACAAGTACAGGGTGGTCCCTGCACTCACTCTCAGTCAGATAACTTGCTCTGTGTTCCGAGATGCAAAACTAGTTTTTATTTAATATCTTTCACTGTCTCATCTGCCCTAGCTTGGAACAAGTCACCTGTAGACTTCACGTGTGAAAGGGCCATCTGATTTTAGAAACAACCTCACCAATCACTATATCTTTAGCATGCAAGCTGCGGAATAATCCATGTGTGTGCGTATTTGGTGTAAGAATGTTTACTAATTTTATTTTATTTCTTTGTTTCCACTACTGATCTAAATATACTTTGTTCAAGTTGATTATTGTTTTGGTTTATGGTTCTGTACGTGTTTATCTCATTGCAATGTTTGATATGTTTTATGTTCATGTGTATGTTTTCCTCAAATACTTGTCCCCTGTGTTTTATTTAATGATAATAATTGATAGATGCAGTGTAATGTTAACTTAAAACATAATTAAATGTAAGAGAAGCGTTATGCCTTAATTTTGTCATGTAAATAAAGACAATAATAATATTATATACTGAAAGATGTGATTTAGTTTTGATTAGTGATCTACCATGTTCTTTTGTGCTTTAAAATATAATAAAAATACTTTTTAATTAATTTATTTTCAATTTCCCTACAATGAAATAACTTTAATATCAAGTTTTTATGATAATAATGCATTTTAATTTAAATCATTATTCCTACATTTTGCTGATTGAATGGACGAGGTGCTAAGATAAGTGGTCCGTGGTAAGGGAGAATTTGAGAATCACTGTGTTAGAGGAACGCTCGATCTACGTTCTAACACTTTACTTTAGTCTCAGAACTGAGACACTTCGCGTGAAATGTCCTTGAAACTAACATGATTTCCCCCTTTCTTGACTAAACATAATACGACATTTAAAATGTAAGATTTTAAAGACTATAAAGATCTTTCACCTCCATTTTGGCGTAAACAATTTCTGAAATAATAAACAACTTGTTAACTAGACCTTACGCGGGATATCTAACATCTGCAAAGTTTCTCACAGCTCTCGTCGTAGTATAGGCTGCCCTCCTTAAATATATTTAAAACAATTTGAGTTAAACAATGAAATGGGTATTAAGAGCGTTCATTATAGCAGGCCCAACTCAGCTCCCGGCTCGCGCGAGGTATGGAAGTAAAAGGGAAAAGAAAACACCTACGATGTGTCAGAAATGTGTACAGTGCAGTCGTATTTGAACGATTACTCGACATTTTCCGCGGTGACAATGGGGGACAAAGCGATATAGTTTCTTGTTAATAACTACAGTATGTCCCTGTTATGAGGATATGTGCACAGTGCTTATGTGTGAGGACATTCTGAAATGGTCAAAAACCGGCCTTTTCAATGCAGTATTCATCCAAATATAATTTAATATTTCAACAGTGTTCAGTATTAGGAACTTATATTAACTCTTTATCTCCATTAATGTTTAGTCAGAAATGATCCACGTGCAATAGTGGTGGTGTAAATTTACTATTTCTAACCGACTGTATCACAGAGTTGATTGGTATGTGATGTACGCTCTTAACTGTATCACAGAGTTGATTGGCATGTGATGTACGCTCTTAACTGTATCACAGAGTTGATTGGCATGTGGTGTACGCTTTTTGAATTTAGGTATGTAATGTTAGATGTCTTTTTTTTCATTCAGTGATTGTCACAATTCTCTCAGGTTGAATGTTTTGGGCCATTTCAAAATCTTACTTCACTTAGATCCTTGTTCATTATATGCAAACTCCAGCCACAATGCTATTAACAATAAGAAATTTTAAAAAAGTTGCAAAATGATACCTGCACACGGGACTCCAACCCGGGACCTTTAGCTAATGCTCTAATGCGGCACTATCCATGATTTGTCTCATTCTTAGGGTTATTATTCCCTCATAGTTTAAGGCAGAGTCTGTGATGGACGTGTATAAATCATTGCTACCAAGTCCCGGGTTCGATCACCGTATACAAGTTTAATTTCTTTTACTTTGTTTAACATTTTTAAAATTAATTGAATTGATGTATCATTCAACACTTTGCATGTTATATCTATTTTGTCTCATTTGATACCCTAATAGACGGGCAGGTGGGCTAAATTTCGAGCTGGGACACCGGTTACGGGGATGTCATTGTTCGAATCCCAGTCGGCTGTATTTTTCCTAATTGGTTTTTTCCTATCTCTACAAATCTCCTCTTACTTCTACCTTTCTCATATTTCCATATTAGCGTGATGAAAATGCGAATAGCTCGGATGGGTAGTAAGTAGGACTTGGTGGAGTTAAAAAAAAAAAGGGAGGTGAGATCATTTTGTAATCAATGTCACCAAATCTTGGACCACAACTTGGTTCACACGAACATTAAAATATTTCATGTACCACCTGGGATCGAACCATGATAATTTAGACCTATCCCCGTGTCTAAGACCCCTCGGTCACTAGAAAGAGCACCAGCAGGGCCCAGTGGCGTAGCTATGTCGAGACAGGAGGGGGGACTTGCCTTGGGCGACACATTTAGCGTCACTCTCATGTTAGACTAGTCTGCTGATGACGGGGATATCGGGGTTCGAATCTTGGTAAATATACTGAGAGGAGGAGAAGGGGTTCATAAATGATTTCTCATTCTTCTTCCACGCAAATGTGGGTTGACTACCTCTAAAAAAGTTCCTTTCTTATATCCTACCCCATAAGAGTAATTATCAAAATATAATTTTGCGTATAACCCCAACAGGTGATAGGGTGCGGCGATAAAAACATTTGATCAAAAACCAAGTTTCATTTAAAAAAATTTAAAAGGGTACTATATTTTTATTATTTTCTAACTGGTACTAACACAAGTAATCAGTTTGAGTACCAATATTAGTATTCAGCCAAATTTTAAAGATCAGTTTTCAAGGGGCATCATTTTTTCTCTCCCCTGTGTGCCAATTAACACTGCAGTGGGCATAAACTGGGCACATAGCCGACAAGAACCTCTCATTAACAATTTATACTTTTATATATTTTATTTTCGAATGCTAGGTTATCGACTTTTTTTCTTTCCTTCTATAATTTGGTTTTAGGTTATAGATGATGACATTAATAATGCGAATCTTGTGGCTGTCGGTATCCTTTGAAGATTCCCTTCCCTTTTTACCCTATCATAACCTCGCGATAGCCTTGAGATAAATAAAAACAAAAGTAGAGAGTAGTTACTCATTCTGGGAAATTTTATCACGGCCCGTTTTAAATACCTCTTTTATCAGTAGCAAAGGCGGTAATGCCACGCAGAGCGGATGTGGGTTGGTGAATGCAGATTTAAGAGGAGGGGGCGGGGGGTGGGTAGCTTTTACTCTTGTTAGAAAGGCTGTAACGGATCTTGGCTATGTTGCGAGCGTGTCCACGGTTCATCGCGTGATCTTCGCGGCATTTGACCAGAAACTTTTTAAGGTGCTAGAAATAGACAATAATAAATTCCTAAACGCCAGAAACCAAGTGGTTTAATAACGTTCCTGGGTATAGCTGTCCGGCAGTAGGAGAACAGACAGGGGAGGAGGAGAATACAAACGACAATACAATGTGTTGCTACTCCACATATTAAATGAAATTATTCTATTCACAAAGATCCATTCTACGCTCCTATATCAGTTACATTTCGTTTCCCGCGCATTTAGCTCTTAATGATAAACATAAATATGGGGATTTTTTTACTTCTCAGTGTGGAAAATGTCAACTTTTAAACTATGTTTACAAGTCATTGAAAATATGTTTGTGTTTATTCCAGTAATCAACAAACTCGTGTACTGTTTAAGGATTTAAGGATCTAACCTAAGAGAAAAAGTAATGTTTTAGCTAAAAGGTGAAGCCCGGTGTGGTTTTGAAAGGAAGAGGATTGAGGGAGGGTTAGGGATTATTCTGGACAAATTATTAGAAGTGGGTTTTCATTTCAACCTCCACATCGATGAACCTTACTTGCAGGCTCGTTCGGAATGAAGATACTATTTTGACCGTGTATTTTCTTTGACCTCCATTAACCTGTAATACTAATCTGGAATTTTTTTATGCCAATGTTTTGTATTAGTTTTGTGCCGTTTGGTACCACAAAAAAAAGTTTTGTACTCGTACCCGTTTTGAGTGATTAGCATATCAAATAGTGAACCCAGGTTTACTTTTTGATACAAAACGGTACAAAACTAGTACAAAACTTTGGCATAAAAAAAGGGTCAACATTATAAAGTGGTACAACAGCATTAACCTGGAGTCACCACATTGATATCCTAATTACTCAAAACGGGTACGAGTACAAAACTCTTTCTTTGTGGTACAAAACGGTACACAACCATTACAAAACTTTGGCATGACAAAAAGTTCAAAATTCAAAAGTGGTACTACAGGTTAATGGAGGGGTTTTTTGGGGGAGGGAAGGTGGGGTGGAGGGGAAGGGGTTGAGTTGGTTGAGATTCAGGTGGGGAAGGTAGTTAGCTTAGTTAAAAATTTGGATCCAAACCCCTTAGAGAAATCGCCAAAGGCATGGCGGCACATCAAAGGCGTGTGGTTTTGCGATAATTATCGTAAGGGTTTTCCTGTAAAATAAAAAGCAAAGCCAAACTTATTGTACTCTGATGACCTCATCTCATAAGTTTACAAAGTTTGGCAACTTACCCCCCACCCTCTTTCCAATCTTTTCACTCTCTTTTCTTCGGCACCCTGCACCGCTGTCTGGTGGTTTGGGGCTTTTGGCTGGCAATGGAGAAGGGTTGGGGGAGGTAAACGTGGATAGGGAAAGCTATTATCTAAAGCAAAGATAGGAACAGTTTAATTGGTTTTGGGTATAATTAATTTTCGATAACATTTTTATCTGTGTGATTAATTTGGGATATTTAAAGTGCACTTGTGAATCCCGACAGGACAAGACTTACAAAATAACTAGAGAAAACATTACACCCATCAGCGCCTCAGACCGTTTATTCATTACTATAAAAGGGGAAGCTAATATTTCACCAGTGATATATATTTCAGACATGCCGGTAATCGAACCCGGAGACAGACACGCTAACGACTGAATTAATATATCAAAGGATTGATTAAATGTTGATGAAATGCTCTTATCATGTTTTTTAAACGAATAATATAAGTTTCATTTTTCGGCACACGCATCCAACACAAGATTTCTGTCCAACCAAATGGGCTAAAGATGAGGTTAGCAGAGTAAATGTACCCGTGTAGTAGGAGAACAATAAGGGGAGAAGGGAAATACAGATGACAATACGATGTGTTGTATTAAATTACATTTTATTCCCAAATATCCATTCTACGCTCCTATAACAGTTTACCTTTCGTTTCCCGGACATTTAGCTCTTATTAATCAACAGAAATATGTGGATTTTTGTACTTCTCAGAGGGAAAATGTCAAATTTAAACTATGTTTAAAATCTATATATTTATATTATATAGGGTCATAGAAAATAGTTTTGTGTCCATTCCAGTAAACAACAAACTCGTGTAGTATTAAAGGTTTTGTCAATATTTAACCTAAGTGCAACATTTGATTGACAATATCTCATACCTAAGCAGAAGGTTCCTACATGGGGTCACGTTTCTAAAAGTGCGCCGCTGCCAAAGCATGCGTCATGTGCTTGTGCGAGCAGGCGACTTATTCATGGTTGTGTGTGTGACTTGCATATGTACAGATAACCACGGTAATAAAAACACAGCAGAAGATACTACACACAACAGGAATAGTAACAATAATAATAAACTATAAGATGAAGAAAAAAAACACATCATAACCGCGATATCAAGTCTGGTGCCAAAACGGAAATGATGTAATTTCCGTCTCCTTTGGGTGTCGAATGAAAGTGAGTGGTGGGGGCAGGTGAGGGGGGAGGGAGCGAGTGAGGATTCGACTGGGTGTTGTAGTAATGCCCGGGCCTCCCCCTCCGTGACTTGTAAAACAGTTGCGATAATGTTTGTAAGCAAATATGATTATGAAGTTCATCGCTCCTTGAGACGGGAACAGGTGATACAAGAGTCGAGTAACGTCACTGGAGTTCGCGAACTCCTTCAACGTGATGTTACTGCTCTCACCTCTCGCAGCCAGGTCAGTCACTAGCGCCATCGAACCTCACCGGGGGCAGTCCCTCGGACACACAAGATATGGGGAACGACAAGATTGTAAGACTCACTTTTTGGCTTTGGGGACACATAAAACGCATGCTCATCTTGGACCAGACAACAACATAAATAGCCCACCTTGGTCCTGACAAAAAGCCAAATAACCCACCTTGGACCTGACAACAAGCAAAATAACTCGCCTTGGACCAAACAAGCCAAATAGCTCGCCTTGGACCAAAAAAGCCAAATAGCATACATTGGACTAAACAACAACCCAAATAACCCACCTTGGACCAAACAACAACCCAAATAGCCCACCTTGGACCAAACAACAAGCCAAATAAACCACCTTGGACCAAACCACAAGAAAATAACCCACCTTGGACCTGACAACAAGCCAAATAGCTCGCCTTGGACCAAATAAGCCTAATAGCATACATTGGACTAAACAACAACCCAAATAGCCCACCTTGGACCATACAACAACCCAAATAGCCCATCTTGGACCAAACAACAAGCCAAATAAACCACCTTGGACCAAACAACAAGCCAAATAAACCACCTTGGACCAAACGAGCCAAATAGCATACATTGGACCAAACAACAACCCAAATAGCCCACCTTGGACCAAACAACAGGCCAAATAAACCACCTTGGACCAAACGAGCCAAATAGCATACATTGGACCAAACAACAACCCAAATAGCCCACCTTGGACCATACAACAAGCCAAATAGGCCACCTTGGACCAAACAACAACCCAAATAGCCCACCTTGGACCATACAACAACCCAAATAGCCCATCTTGGACCAAACAAGCCAAATAGTATACATTGGACTAAACAACAACCCAAATAACCTACCTTGGACCAAACAACAAGCCAAATAAACCACCTTGGACCAAACGAAGCCAAATAGCATACATTGGACCAAACAACAACCCAAATAGCCCACCTTGGACCAAACAACAAGCCAAATAAACCACCTTGGACCAAACGAGCCAAATAGCATACATTGGACCAAATAACAACCCAAATAGCCCACCTTGGACCAAACAACAAGCCAAATAAACCACCTTGGACCAAACAACAAGCCAAATAACCCACCTTGGACCAAACAACAAGCCAAATAGCTCGCCTTGGACCAAACAAGCCAAATAGCATACATTGGACCAAACAACAAGCCAAATAAACCACCTTGGACCAAACAAGCCAAATAAACCACCTTGGACCAAACAAGCCAAATAACATACATTGGACCAAACAACAACCCAAATAGCCCACCTTGGACCATACAACAAGCCAAATAGGCCACCTTGGACCAAACAACAAGCCAAATAAACCACCTTAGACCAAACAAGCCAAATAGCATACATTGGACCAAACAACAACCCAAATAGCCCACCTTGGACCATACAACAACCCAAATAGCTCACCCTGGACTAGACAACAACACAAATAGCCCACCTTGGACCAAACAACAAGCCAAATAAACCACCTTGTACCAAACGATCCAAATAGCATACATTGGACCAAACAACAACCCAAATAGCCCACCTTGGACCATACAACAATCCAAATAGCCCACCTTAGACCAAACAGCAACACAAATAGCCCACCTTGGACCAAACAACAAGCCAAATAAACCACCTTGGACCAAACGGGCCAAATAGCATACATTGGACCAAACAACAACCACAAATAGCCCACCTTGGACCATACAACAACCCAAATAACCCACCCTGGACTAGACAACAACTCAAATGGCCCACCTTGTCTCGGAGGTGGACCATAAACTCTCCATGTCCCGCCAGAGCCCGCACAGGTAATCACTCACCTTGTCTGTTCCCACGAGGTTGACGTCACTTAACGGAGCGACTCAGAAGCCCCTTGAGAGCTCACCATCTGACAGTTCGAAGCTCAACATAATAACAATGATACAAACCTCAATCTTCAATAAAACTCCCTGTCAATCCCTCTCAACCTATCTGGGATGGTTTGGGTGGTGTGTATCGGACTCTTGAGGTGTGACCTGACCGGCACCTCCCGACAGGACCACAGGAAATACCGGAGTGTCGTCGACCCCCCCCCCC
>CABFVX010001081.1:0-28587 GCA_902151425.1 Timema shepardi
AGAAGGTGTCATACGGTCAAAACAACGTACCCTCCAGCTGTTAATCTTAGTTTTATAGACCAAAGCCACTACTTTAGCAATCGAGCAGCTACTCAATTTTCCTCACAAGGCTGAGTTGACCCCGTTTCAGACATATTTATTCACGGAAAAAAAAATTGAACCATTGGGTAATGAATCCATCACCTCTGTATTTCTGACCAAGAACTCTAACCACTAGATCATCAGAGGTTCCATTTTTTCTGTGAATAATTACCACTGGAACGGGGTCAACTTGGCCTCATGAGGATAATTGAGTAGCTACTTAATTGAAAAAGTAATGTCTATGGTCTAGAAAACTGCGATTAACGGCAGGAGGGTTTTTTGTGCTAACCACGCGTCGCACCTTCTATCTGTAGAAGCTGAAAATATCTTCGCCAACAGAGGGTGGATCTTGGTTGGTATGACTTGATTGCTGGATGACACCATGAAGTTTTATATTCCAATTTATTAATTAATGACAAGGAAGAAAAATGTTAGGTTAACATCCTAGTGTTTGCAATTGTTTTAAAGAAAATTGATAAACGGATAGAGTTAGTTTCTGAATTATATCTACGTTGTGTTTTCATATAATGTACAAATGGCTATTTACTCTGAGTTACATAATATGAGTATTAAAGTAGGGATATGTGTGTGTGTGTGTGTGCGTGTGTGTGTGTGGAAAAGTGTTCTGATAACGTGTACATTTTTGTTAAGAAGTGGAATATAACTTATCTTGTCTCATTCCAAAGTTTGTCTTGAATTTTGTTGTCATCCTCTGATCATTGTTTAATCATAGGTTTAAATTAACTTTCTCTTTCCACTATCGAACTTTTATATCATCTCCAAACGTCAGAGACGTTTCTTTTGTTTCACAAATTCCTCACATGGTAAAGACACACTAACACATTCCCCATCTACACATATGATAAAAGTATAAGGCCTGCTTGTACATTCGATTGTATCTCTGTTGTCAGTAAACTTAAAGGTTTCCCAAAAATATTAAATGAAACAAAATAAAATATATAGATTATAAGTATACATTTTTTTCAAACCATTGTAGTATATTAAATTTAATGCTAAATTTAGAACACAGCCCAATTTTCATGATAAGGACCTTCTGAAAAAAAAAGATATATATTTTTTCGTGCTCAACAATGAAAACATTTTACTGTGCTGCTAATATTATTTTATAGATATTGATATCTACCAAATGTGACAGCTGAATATCACCTGGTCTGATGTATTACTACGTAAAACTATTTATCTAATAGAATCGATAGCTGTTGGGACCTTTATATGAAAATTGAACTCTTCAACATCTTAAACCACGCCTTTATAATCTGAAGAAACAATGTATTGGGATGCATTTAAATAAACATACGTCAAACTCCCTGTAGATAAATGATAGACCACCACAATGGAATAGAAACAGCAACACCAATACAACAAATCAATATGCATGGGAAACATCCATAAACACTCCAGCTCAATTTTGATTCCACTCTATTCTAATAAGTTAATAGTAATAGTAACGTGTGTATCCACGTGAGTCATATTTACTTCAGCCCTTTAACTGGTGATGATGACCTGTGGATCAATTCTGGCCCTTGGCCACTTTTGAGTTAGAAGCCCCTTGCTTATACCAATACCTGTTAAATAATATCCTACTATTAATAAAGCTAAATCCATTTAGGGAACCCCGCCCTTAGTGCACCCAACCGGTATCAAGCTCCTTTCTCCCCGTCATAGGCAGTCAGGTCTATTGAGAGAGCAGTGCCCAAGACCATAAGGCCACCGAAGCTGGTCACTACCAGAATGATTATATTTTATGGTGAAATTTAGGAATCTAGTGACATTGCCGAGAACATGTCTGTTGTATTCGACGACACATGAGCTCCGATTGCGAGCCTGAGGGTTCTGTGTTTGATTAAAACCAACCGTACTTTATTTCCTTATAACTATTATTTTATATTAATATATGTTGAATCGATATGAAAAAAAATCATGAAAGTATAATTCTTTTTTCTCCCTTCTGAATATAGTCAAACAATTATTTGGTTGAATAATTTCAAACAATCGAAAAAACAATTATTTTTTTACATACCTTCAAAAGCGTTTGTATGTAATGAATTTATTAAATAAGCTATTCATACATATATTATATACTGGTGCTTCTAACATTACATTCATATTTAAAAAAATAATTACGAATATTTATTTTGATTTATGTAGTTACGGCTATTGCATATCACATTCATAAAATTTTGCACAAAAATACTTCATTGCAATAAAATCTGAAGGATTATCAGTGAGTCTAATTACTTTCATACATTTTAGCTTCCTTTTTATCCATTAAAAAACTATTGCATTTACAGTTTCATCCCCACCCCAGAAAGTTTACAAATTTGCTTTTTTTTGTTTGTTTCTTTTAATTCGGGACAATGTATTTCCATTTGGTAGTGGAAGGGTGAAGTTTTGTTTAGAATCTGTTTAAAGGCTAATTGGTTCTTATAAAAAAATAATTATCATGTTGTTAAAAACAGCACAGCCCATTACTCTCTTTTCGTTTCTCTAATTTGGACATTTTTATACAAACAAATTAATTAAAAAAATATATAAAACGGATTCACTTTTCACAGCTGTAATTAAGTGTCAAACTTAGTCCAACACAGAAGTTTTCTAATGCGTGACGTATACAGTTGCTCTAAAATCTGTCTCAGGCGTCCAGAAATCCTTCAATAGTTAAAAAATAAGATGTTATTTGAAAACATTGCCCCCCCCCCCTTCCCAAATGGAAGTGAAAATTACTAATACGTTCTTATAGGCTTAATTTATATTATTATATTTTAGGTTTTATGATTTTTGAAAGATACATTGAAAAAACTTGAAAATATGAAATTAGCTCATTTTTAACAAAGTTTTACGTTAAATATCTAATTCTGGAAACAAAGTAAAAAGTTATAAAGATCAATATACTAACCTTGGTTAAATAAACAAAGGGTCTTGCGTTTTAAAAAATATGGCCCAACCAGATAATTTCATGTCATTTTTAGTGGTTTTGAAACTTCAGAACTGGCATTTTTTTTAAATAAAAAATACCGCAGAGTGGGGTTGTATACATTTAAGAGGAGCTCTTAAGAATATAAATGTTATCTGTGTTAATTTGCTACGGAGCAAATCATCAAGTAGTCTCTTTAATTATACAAAACCAGTTTGTATGGCTCTTTACTGACTTATTCATTACTCTAAAATACTTCTGTATGTTAATCAAAGAGAAGAACGACACAAATAAAATAACATATTTTTTAACTGATACCACGAAAACATCAACGACTCTGATTTCCTCACTTTTCTCACTTTCCAATGATCATATGATCGATAAATATAATAATTTGTCATCTGAAGGAGTTGAAAGTGTTAAAAAATTTTATTATTGCTTGCAGGGTCATCTTGCCTCACAATTTTTATGGCCAGCAAACTTATATCATAGCATGCTCAAAACGTTCATGACATAACTTTCATTTAATGAATTTTCATTACTCTAGTGACCTATATACAACCTTAGCCCTCACTCATTCACTCATTCATTCATTCATCATCGTATCTTTTAAACCCCTTGACTTGGAATATGGAAATTCAGCGGGAAAGTTACATTCAGGTTATAGGTATCCGATGAAGAATGTTGTTAAATTCAACCCCTAAGGGGATGAAACTGGGTTTTGAACATTTTGAAAGGTATAACCTTATCTTCAGAACCACTTGAGCTGGAAATATTAAACTTGGAAGGGAGGTTCTCTTTAGGTAATGGGCAACAGATTTTTTTAGTATTTCTCGAAATTCAACTACTGATGGGGTGAAAGCGATCTTGATTCTCCGTATCCTCCAAACCGCTTGAACTGGGAAGGTGAAGCTTGGCAGCGTAGATTATTTTTTTGTAACAGGCCAAGCTTTGATTGGGATTTCTCTAAATTCGACCACCAAGGGGATGGAAAGGGAAAGGGTTGTTTTTGAAAAGTTTTAAATTGTTAAGTAAATGAAACCCGCACAAAGAGCGAGATATTAATCAGTAAACAATAAAACCTACCTATAGGGAATTTGGGTGGTAAAAATTTAATTTGCATTAACAACTTGGAGCAAACAAAATATCCATTTTATTGCTTTGAAAATTAAAAAAAAATTACTATAGAATTACAAATTTTAACTCAATAATTTTTTAGGTGAAGTTCATTTTTAAAGGATAAAATATACAATCACAATCTATATATTTGACAGTGATTTTGAAAAATTAATTGTCTAGAGAAATTAAGACCCCTTCATGATAATTTGGAGATATTTCAAGTTTAGCCATATCAAAAGAAATATGATCGTTATTTTAATTTAGTGAAACCTCCATCAATATGTGATATTTCAGATTATATCAACAATTTAATCTGTGTATAGCTATATACAAATCTAAAATCGCTTAAAAATAAATATTTTGTCATCATCCCCCTTCCTGTGGGCCTAATTTGTCAGGATAGCTTGCGAGAAATGGTAATGGCAAAATAGATGTGTGGGCTCGAAATTATAGAAGGCTTTGGTTTTTAGGGTTTATTAATAGCACTACGAGTTACTACAAAAATGTAATGTCAAAAATATGTTACAAAAATATATACAAACTTTGACGTTGTAGCTCGTGAGAGAACTGGCTTAGTGAGGAATATTTAACTACCAGCTCGGCTGACACCCCTTACAGATTCAAACCCGGTACCCTGGACACGACGGTTTCCCTCTAGCACAAGTACCCGATGACCCGAGGCTCTAATCTGCGTAGCTCCAAAAACTGGCAAAGTGACCCCCTCTGAGTAGATATTATTGTGTTTGCCTCGGTAGCTCTAAAACAGAACCCTTTATATTGGAAATCTTTCTAATTGTTGAGCACAATGGGGACAAGTTGTGAGCTGTCATAGTTTTTTCCTAATATTTACTAACTCATCACAACAAGTAATCTATACCAGTTATTTCCCTTGATTCGTTTCAAAACTGTTTTGTTTTAAATAAACACCCCAGTCTAGGGCAGGTCTATTACAATTTACACATTATATGCCAATTTTATAAAGATTATTCTTATATTTAAATGTGTTATCAATGCAAAAGGATGAGCCGATTAGTATTTTGTTTTTGATTTTCCCAATGTTTTGGTTTAGATCTCGTTAAATAAAGAAGATTAAATACAAAACTTGGTAAAGTAGTTACGATAAAAAATTTAAATTCGTTTAGTCTCTCCTCCCATTAAAGCCCAATGAGTTAAATAAAATTGCAAGAGCTTGCGGAATAAAAATCTGGGATTTATTTTCTCCCTTTTTTTTCTCTATACAACCACCATATTACCATAGAAATCTCTTTTGAAATATCTCTCGAGTGTTCCTTGAACCATTTCCATCCAGCCTGACCCTCTAGTTTGGATAAGATCTCTAGAGAAATGGTCGCCATCCCTTCCGTACCCCACCCTAAAACTTACAAACACAACAAACAATATTGCTCTCTTATGCGGTATTGTTCCCCTCAACTTTTCAACGCAGTTCTATTTGAATAACAATGTCATATGCGGTCTTAGAAATAGTTTAAGTTAGAGTTTTGCAATCTGTGCTGCGCGGAACCCTTGGGCTTTGCTAAATGTAGCTCAACCAAAGTAAAGTGAGGATGTAGCGGACGCGAGAAAAGGTAAGTGTTTTTTCAGTTTATATATAACAAATTTTTGGCCAAAATAAATAAATAATGGCTTCATTACAAAAAAAAAAAAATCAATTTCTTCACATGGTGATCTCAACAGTCGTTGAATATCTGTCAAGGTTGTCCTGGAATTATATAAAATAAACCATTTTTCTCTTCCTTTAAAATGTTTGTCATCTTATGCCGCTATGCTCATGACAGATATTCAACAACTGTTGATCTCACCATGGGAAGATATTTAGACTCTAAGTTTGTACAGAAGCAATATTTAAATTCTTTTGACCAAAAAAAAAGTTTTGTTATAAGACACTGCAAAAAAAACCATTTCTCTCATCTCGTACATCTCCACGTTAAAGATAAAAGTGATAAATATAGTTTTTTGGGATTTGGGCCATAGTGGTCTCAAGATTTTGGTATTACCACAGAGGAGAAAAAGTGTATGTTTATTGGAATCTTAACTGTATAAAATAACATAATGTATAAGCTACATACATATTTTGGATTCAAATATAATTTTAAAAATGATACCTGGAAACGTCACGCTTAAATAAATTTTCGGTTCTTTATTTCCGTGTCAAGATGATCTTTTTAATCTATATTTAAACGAATTGCCGTTTATCCATTTTAAAATATAATTTCTACATATTTTGCACATATTTTACTAACCACCAATATACAAGAGCTGGCTGGGTGTCTTATGTTATTTTTACTGTACCGGATTAAGCTAACTTATATATCATAGCTTATATATTATCATCCTAGTTAGAAAATCCACACAAATACTATAACTCAGCAAACACATTTTCTAACACATTCCTATTAAGATAAGACACATCCACAATAACAAGGACGCAAGTAAGATCAGGGGTTCTAAAGATCACACACCGAGACAACATAGTTATTCGGGTCTTCCTCTTCCTATTTTATACCATGTTTACGTTCTACTCTATTTCCACAGCGATACCCTTGAGGGGTAAGATAAAGAGACCAAAAGAGGATTGGTACATAAATTAACACGTTTATGACTTTGACTGGGGTTTTCATTTCCTTTTATGTAAGGATTATTCGATTAATTTTCCATGTCTTTCTATCTGAAGGAAAAAACCAAAGTTGTTTTGGTTGTCTCTTTAATCGATAACAGCTTGAACCACAAAAAGCTGTAATCTATCCTCAAAACAAAATAATTTAATACTTCTTTGCTATGCCTAAAATATGTTAATGCTGATAAAAATTCTGGAAAGCATTTTTTTAATAAATCGGTAATTTTGAAAAATTAAGCGGTTGAATTAAGACTGTACTCCTTAAGAGCTGTTTTTATTAAACATATTTGATGGACATTGGAAGTTAGGTCTAGGTTGATAGAGAACAGATCACTTAAGATGCTTCCCCCCCCCCCTCCAACCCATCAAAATTTAAATTTAAATGTACCACAGTTGTGCACCTATTTTGCACCCAGGTATTGCGTTTTTGCACCCTAACCCCAGAGACATTACGACTGTTTATGTCGGGGGGTAGGGGAGAGGGGGAGGATGGCAAGTTAAGGGTTGTCCCGGATTAAGTTCAGAGTATTAAATATAATGTAAACATATATTTAAGGTAAGGACAAAACCCTGGATGAAGGTCAAAGTTTTATACAAGCAATAAATATATATTCAAGGTTAAGATAGAACCCTGGGTGAAAGTCAAGGGTATTACATAAGTGATAAAAATATATTCAAGGTCAATATAAAGCCTTGGATAAAGCTGGGTAGTAGTAGATTGACACTAAATATATATTCAAGGTCGAGAGAGAGACCTTTAGACTTCGTTTATATTGCAAGCGATCTACTTGAGGCTAGAGTCTTGCTTAGTGGGTAGAGGCAAGCGATGCGCTGTTTAAATATCAAAAGGTATTTATTATAGTCAAGTCAATAACAGTGTTGAGGTGTGTTGTTTCATCAGGTCATTGTCAAAATTCTAGGAAATTAATTGCACTGAAAAACATAGATCTAAGATTGCATGATATACCTTGTACTTATAGATCTTGCTCGTTTCATGAATTTTATAAGAACGTGGTGAATTTAACAACCCATATCGTCAATCTCACTTGTATGATGATACATTTTTGGAAAATTTACGTATGAATAAAGATAAATTTGATTTCCTACTTTCTAAACTAGTACAAAGAGTAACAAAAACTACAAATTATTTTAAAGAACCGATTAATGTTGGACAAAGTACTTGTTACTAGGCTAAGGTAAGTTTGTTTTATTAAAAGCAATTTAAAAATAGTAATTAGATTTTCGTATTATTATGGTTTATTATGTATCTAGTTAGGAAAAAAAAACAATAGTTTGATCATTATTATAGTTAACAAAATCAAAAGGCAGCATATGTACTACACAATTAAATCGTCGAGAAAGAAGGGTAGGACTAAACTTATTTAAATTGTACAACTATAGTAAATATTGGTACATCACAACCACACACATTACAACATCATTTCCAAGATAACGCTATTCGAATCAGGAAAACTTCTTAAATTACTATAACGGAGTAGGAGGTATTCCTTGGAAAATTACTACGGCCTTCCAGAAAATATTTTGTCTAATAATATGTAATATATAATAACAAACAATACATTAGCTTAGAGTGTTTGAGCCTCAGATATTAATTAATATATATAATAAAATACTTTAGTTAACCTGGAATATTAATAATAATTAATGCAAATAATAAACAACACTTTAACAAAACTGGCATGTTTAATTCTCCACATATATCTTCCCAGAACCTTTTTTAGTAATCCCACATTCTTGTGAAGGACATCACTAGGTCCCACAACGCTCTTCTTTGGAACAAAACACTAATAAGGTTTTCAATATTCATTATCCTTACTAATATTGTAAATGCGAATGTGAGTTTGTTTGATTGTTTGTTTGTTACGCTCTCACGCCTAAACTATTCGACCAATCATCATAAAATGTTGCATACACTTTGTCATGGGTACAGAAAAGGACATAAGGTACTGTAACGTGAGGGCGCACGTGACCTGGGAGGGTCACATGCCGTTCACACGTGGACGTGTGAACCACGAGTTCTTTTAGAGATATTGGGGTATGCTGCCGACCAAACACGAATGAAAATGCCCATGAAATATTAAGAGTTTTAATTATTAAAATTATCACTACGTACACACACTGATTAACTGTACATATAAACTAATTACAACTAAACAAGTCATAAAATAAAATAAAGGTAGTCTTAATCAAGTCTGTAAATTAATAAACTAATAGAACACATAAAAATATAAGTAAATTAAATAAACAAATTAACAACTATAAAACACCTAATAACTATTCAAATATTTAAAAGACAGTCACAAAAATGTTCATTAACACAGTAGTCTACAAGGATAACAAAAGTCACTTGTCTCACGCACGATACACGGCGATGACCCGCAATACACGAACACTGGACTAGCCGGTCCACTCCCGTGCCGTACACACTACTCCGGCAATCGCCACACGAACACTGGACACGCCGATCCACCCCCATGCCGTACACACCACTCCGGCACTCGCCACACGAACACTGGACTAGCCGATCCACTCCCGTGCCGTACACACCACTCCGGCACGCGCCACACGAACACTGGACTAGCCGGTCCACTCCCGGACTCATCAGTCGCGAACCAAGAACTACCCTCAGGCTACCGCTGAGCATGTATTTATAGGGGTGGTGAGAGCTGAGGGTCTGGAATCCTCCACTTCTAGAATAAAAAGTATCCAGACACCTCCAGACGAGTTTCCGTCCCCCCCCCCCACACCCCCTCGGCCCCCCTAATCCCCCAGTCAAGCGAGAAGGTCACCTCCCACCCGCTAGACAAGGAGGGAGACAGAGAGAACAAGGAGCGCAGCCAGGGCAAACAACAAGAGCACGCTGGTCCCGCTGTTAGGTACTAATCTTGTTACAGTACCTTTCATCCAGAAAAAGTACTGTTTACGAGGGATAGAAAAAAAAACCTTTTAGACGGTCGTCCGGCAAAACAACTCGGCCTACTGATATGAACATGAATTGCAACATGATGCCTGGAGTACAGAAAAAGGGATATGTGGTATCCTGGAAGAAAATCTGATATCCCGAATTAAAATCTGTATGTTAGAGAATAATAACCACTGGGATGAAACTATGGAGGAAGCCGTGCAGTGCCGATCACCAGACAAAATCAAGGAACTCTATGATCATCTTGCGTTCTTTTCAATCCTCAAACGCTGTGGGATAAGTACAAAGAGTACATTGTGAAAGATATTTTGCGGCGGCCTCAGCAAGTACATGCAGATATGACTTTTAATGAGCACATCTACTACGAGGCGTTGACTAAAATTGAAAACAAGGTTATGACAATGATGGGGAAGAAGCTTCAAGATTTTGGAATGGTAAGCCCTCGATGATCAGATGAAAATGACTTAAACGATGAAATTACTCGGGAAATAAACTATGATTTCACAGCATTGCAACAGAAAGTAACCTAATTAGTTCCTCGGCTGCTTCCAGAACAAAGTCACGTATTTCAACAGGTGTTACGTCAAGTAGAGTCAGGGAATGGTGCACTCCTCTTTTCGACGCCCCTGGAGGAACCGGGAAAACATTTTTGCTGAACTTATTATTGTCGTTCATAAGAAGAAACCAGAAAATTGTTGTTGCCGTGGCTTCCTCCAGTATAGCAACTACACTACTGAACGGTGGCCGTACTGCACATTTCGTTTTAAAATTGCCATTAATTCTTGCACTTGCACAGGAAGAGTCACCAATATGCAATTTTAACAAAAATATCTCTCAAGGTATGATGATACGACAATGTAAACTTTTAGTGTGGGACAAAATCACTATGTCCCACAAAAAAGCAATAGGGGCGTTAAACCGAAATCTTCAGGACTTGCGAGACAGTACAGATATTATGGGAGGAATGGTAGTTTTACTGGCTGGTGACTTCCGACAAACTCTACCGGTGATCCAGAGGGGCACACTTGCAGATGAAATCAAAGCCTGTCTCAAGTCATCAATATTGTGGGCAAAAATTTAAAAAATCAGCCTAACAACGAATATGAGTGTCCACCTTTATAATAACGTAGATTCGGGACATTATGCAGAAATACTATTGAAAGTTGGCGATAGACGTTTGGACACGGATGCTGAAGGATGTATTTTATTAACAAGGGAATTCTGTAATTTGGTGGAAAATGAACTATTTTATTCGACAAGTTGAATCACTAGCGGGTTCCCTAGAGGGCTGGGTTCGCGGCAACCATCGAACCGCTTCTAGTATGTATACGTGGACTAAATACCATGTGTTCATTCTCACCTTCGCTGCGCTAGCCTCTAACCTCCAACCTCCAAGCATCGCTTGCAGTATACACAAGGCCTAGCGAGGACCGGTGTATTGAACCGACGTTAAGGCTATTTGTGCATTATTTTTTTTGCCATTCAAAAGAATTTTCTTCTAATGTTAATGTTACACACCATAAATGTAATTTAATGTATTTTTACTAACAAGCTATGAGGGTAAGAAACTTCAATTTTTACGTTTTTAGAAACTAGTTTTAGGCCACTATTTTTGAAATCAAAATTTCAAAATTTCAAAATTTAGTATCTTTAATACTATACCTATTTGATAAGGTTGGGATTTTACCGTAGGTAGAAGCATACTCTATATACATATACTTAAAGTTCCCTTAAAATCAACACAATTCAACAATTGTTTATTGATACTAGTTCATCTATACATATTAAATATTAGTATTCATACGATTTATAGATGTGTATACTTAAGACTAAAATATATATTCAGACTTTAATATGCAAAATTTGACTGAATAACCTGATTTCCGTATGACATAAAAATATGTATTGAAATTACAAGTTGACTCACGAGATCAAAATTTTATAGGTAAGTGTGACTCATATTGTAGTGATAATGATCTTTACATCACTGCCAGTTTTTTTATTATTGAAACATGGTTTAGTAAGTGTTAGATTTGGGTTATATTTGTGATCTCTGTGAACTGTAAAGAAACTATATATATATTTAATGTAAATAATAAAAAATAGTTCCTTCCATCACAACCTGGAAAACGTCAAGATTTGAAACCGAGAATGAGCATATATATATAATTATAATAATAATAAAAAATAGTTACTTCCATCACAAACTGGAAAACGTCAAGCTTTAAAACCGAGAATGAGCATAATCTATTATCAAATATATATATATATAATATATATACATATATAATATAATATTATATATATAAATTATAATAATAATAAAAAATAGCTCTTTCCATCACAACCTGGAAAACGTCAAGCTTTGAAACCTAGAATGAGCATATATATATATATATATATATATATATATAATTATAATAATATATAATTATAATAATAATAATGAAAAAAAAATATATATATATATGCTCATTCTCGGTTTCAAAGCTTGACGCTTTCCGGGTTGTGATGGAAGGAACTATTTTTTATTATTATTATAATTTATATATATATATATTAATCTCGGTTTCAGAGCTTGACGTTTTCCAGGTTGTAATGGAAGGAACTATTTTTTATTATTATAATTATATATATATAATTATAACGGTGATAATATATTTAATTATAATATATAATTATAATTATATATAAAATTATAATATATATAATTATAATTTTATATATATAAAATTATAACAATAATAAAAAATAGTTCCTTCCATCACAACCTAAAAAACGTCAAGCTTTAAAACCGAGAATGAGCATAATGTATATATAGGCAGATAGGCTTTATTATTTTATATGTTAGAGGTTTTCCAGAGTCAGTAACACAGAATATACAATCTAATAAACAGTAAATGTCTGTAAGTGATTGTCCAGGGTTTCAACAAATTGGGTATCAAGAATGATAAAATAAATACTTATCATATGAAAGGACTTTTTACAGCCATTATATAAAGAATCTTTTTGATGAAATAAGAGAGTAATTTAGGCAGTTTATAGATAGTGTTTTAATTTGTTGGCTATTTGAACTATTTTAGTCATTATTAATGGAGAAAAAGGCATTTTTTATGGAATCTAAATTGGCAAAACTTATTAATCTGATTATATTAATACGCATATGAAAAAAATAGTTTCGCGATATTCAATTTAGGGAAAACTTCAATTATCTACAATTATATAATCTATGTATTTATATTTTAAATAGAGGTAAATCTTAGTTCATATGGGATTATCTGTGTGTTAAATTTTATTGATCAATCACATTTTAATTAGCATTACAATTTTGTGATTATCTACATTTTAAATCATCTGGACGATTTTTTACAAATTAGTTAGGCCTAAGTTATAGGTAGATATAATGTGTACATAAATAATGATTATGAAAGTATGAACATATATATATACTCTCTTTATCTTAAGAAGCAAACCCAAAAGTCAGGGGTTACTACAATTAAATTGATTAAATTGTTCAAATGTTTGATAATTTTAGGAATACGGCAAGTTTCCACGGTTCAATAGAATTATTTAATTCTAAGACATATACAACATCCAGAAGAAGGCCGAGAATTGATCAAATAATAAATACCAGAAACCGAACCCAAGACCCTTTGCACAGTAGACCATCCCGCTAGTGACTGAGCTAGCGTGTCGCCCTATAGTACTATCATTATATCACATTTATAGCCAGTATTTTCTTACGTTCTCTCCCACAGCTGTCAAACTGTTAATTGATTGGCCTCTTGAAAATATGCTTGATAACAAATAGATTTTTTATTTCCTTAAAAAGGGTGTGAATGCAAAAATCTATGTTTAAGCTGGCAATTTTTCCAGCATTTTTTATATGGCTTAAATTTTGGAAACTATTCTATTTGAATACCTATTTAGAATAACTTTGTTAATCCCACCTATAAGGGTATCTTCTGGTCAAGTTTCAGGTTGTAGTTCCTATAGAAGTTGTATATAATGATGTGCTAATCATTGGGATATCCTTTTGGGCACCTAAACAATATAGAAACGTATAGTGTTCATTATTTATGTATTTCGAACTCACTTAAAGAGTAATTTTAGGCCCAAGTATGATATTATAGTAGGAATTGATGTTTGCATTTGAAAGTGTGTGAGCACTTTGAATTTACTTCAAATTAAAAACCGCTATTTACTATTGTAAAAACAGTCTTTTTACCTGCTTTTTTTTTGCAAAAAAAAATTAATGAAATGATTATTTCATTTACAGCGGAATGTCATTTATTATATATGACTTTCATAAACACCTATCATGTGTGAGAGAGAGAACGGTTTTTTATTTGAATTAATTTAATAAAAATAGCTGAAGCATTTTTATCAAAATAAGTTGCAACTTATAAACTTATATATAATCGCTCTCCAATATTTTTAGGCACTTTGAATTATTTAGTGATTAGGTTTTGAAGTTTGAGTTATTCTAAAGTGCAAGAAAGAAGAAACAATTTTTTTTATAGTAAATCACCCTATTTACGTGGAGAGTGGATGAGAAAACTACAGAAAGAGAACACACGTGGAGTGCCACCAAAAAAGTATGTAGAAATTATATATATATTTTTATTTATCTAAGTAAATTATTAATAAACCTTTTTTTTTGTAAACTATATTTTATTGCTGCAAATTCCTAGTACATTTTTAAATACATATTTTTGGCCTGATTCACAAACCGATTCAAGTCCTTATCGAAGTTTAGCTTGATATAATATATGCTCAATTTGAAATAATATATTATTTATTATACTTGCACAAATGAACAACGTAATCATCAGTTTTGTTCAATTTTCGCTCTACCTCGTAAATATACATATATATATATATTTATTTATTTATAATTACAACTTAATTATATTTATAAAACATATATTTATAATACGCCTTATTTCTATTGAAAAATCATTAATTGCTTGTTCTTTATTAGAATAAATAATATACATTTCGAAATGATAATTTAGGCCCTTATATTTTTTCTATTACTGATAAGACATATGTGATACGAATTACATGTCAAGTGTAGAAGAACTCCCTCATTCCCCAATGATAACATTATTAGACACAAGTATTCTGATATTGAACTAACCGATTCAGAATTTTAAGCTCTAAAGAAGATGATAGTTGTGAGAATAATTCAATTGAAAATGAAGAATTTCAAGTTGTGTCGGAAAGTGACGATAACATACCTAGATTATTGATGAGAAAGATACCACCATCAAAAATAATATAACATGAAACATAGATAGATATTTAATATTATCTTAATCAAATGCAAATAATATCACACTTTGTACCATGGCTACAATGGTACCAACTGTAAAAAAAATACGTCCGAAAAGTTGGCCCTCCAATTTAAAAATTCAAGTTTATATAATTGCCATCTTTTGTTCTTCGCTTGTTCGGCAAAAAATTTGGTTTCTTCTGTTTTGATAGTCCCAAAAATGATATGTTCAAATTGGTGGGGCCAACTTCACTGTAACCCCCCACAACCTCACTTTGACAAATTTACATTTTTATTGTTGCGATCGTTTGTTCCGGATTGTTACGCAAAAAGGCTCTTTTGTTCCGCATTTGTCCTTGCACAAATGGGACATGAACTTGTGACACTTTGTTTACTCGTGAGGGGCCAACTTTACGGTAACCTTTGAAAAATACATGTATTTACGATTGCATTCGTTTGTTTAAGATTGTCCCACAAAAATTTCGTTTTTTCCGTTATGATAATCTCACAAATAGTACGTCTGGTACATAAAAAAAAGCTGCACTTTTTGATTGGAATATGCCACTTTCTGTGGTCATAAATGAGGTCATAAGAGACCTTTTCAGATAGGGAGACACATTAAAATCCATGCAGGACACCAAAATGGCGGCTATTTATGGACGCCATTTTGGAGTCCTAGAATTGGTTGTATCTCAGCTCCTAATGGTTCGATTTTAATTTTTATTTTTTTATTTAAAAGCTCTTTTTAAGTACACTATTTTACCATATTTACTTTTCTCTAAGCCTTAAAATTTACTCGTAATTAAAAAAAATTGATTTTAGTGTTCGTCTAGTTTTTTTATTTATTTTTGTTTTTTGTGTGTGATTTCTCTTACATTTGTTTTCATTCTAATATAAAATTATACTCATATAAATCATTTAACATTCATTTTTGCAGATTAGAGTGAATTGAATTATTCTCAAAATGACGTCAAGGCGCCTGCGCCTGTCCAATTTTGACTTTGAATCTCCACTTGAGCTTCGTGTTATAGATTGGACCAAATGTTGCATTTGTCAAGAATCTAGTGATGAAGGCTATATTTGCCCAGCCTTACACACTGAAAAAGCACTTGTTAGTGCAGGCTACAAGACGCTTTCAGAAAATTTAACAGAATTTCAGAATCTCGGTGCATTGCCCCCATGGTTTGGATGTACAAAAGTTAAATGAGGGTGAAGGTATAGAAGGAACATTTAAAAAAATAAAGCAAAGTGGAATAAAAAGTGTGTACTTAACTTCAACAGAACAAAACTAGCCAGAACAAAGAAACGCAAACGTTCATCCTCTTTGCCAAATGATTCACATGAGAACAGTCCACAGACTTTATTAGAGCCAGATGAAAAAAACACAAGGAATATGCGTTGTTCCACATCATTTATTAAAATGAAAGATGAAATGTGTTTTATATGCAATCAAAAGGGCACTACTCGAAAACCTCTATATATAATTGCTTCCCTACAAGACGATAAACTTAAGAGATGTGTCGATATTACCAATAACACAAACCTTAAAGCATTCCTAGAGGGTGGCGATTTGGTTGCTAAGGAAGCAAAGTACCACTCGAAGTGCTATACAAACCTGAACAATTGTCTGAGAGCATCAATTGGGGTAAAAGAAGAAGAGGTCAACTCCATCTGCGAGAGTATGGCTTCCGTTGCACGCTTCATAAGAGAGAAAAACAAGGCCTCTGAATCTGATAATACTGAGATTTTATTAAAAATGGCTCACTTAAAGATTATATATGCAAACAGCCTTGCAAATATTCTGGGAATGAAGAGTAAAGACCTTCAAAACACACATAATACCCGTTTACGCGAGAGAATTCTCGATCACTTCCCACAGTTCAAAGCTCAACATTCAGGCAGAGATTACTTCCTTTATCGTGATGGTGCTAATATTTTTTAATATATTCATTCTGAAAACCTTGATGATGATGCTGTTGCATGTGAAAGCTTTATTAAGCAAATTAGAAAGATCATAACCCAGCACAAAGCTACGCTTGATGGTCATCTGAACGATGATCAACAAGCTGCAAGCGTTCCTCCGGCACTTCTCTCTTTAGTGTGTTCTTTACTTCATGGCTATGCTTCAGAAGAGAATGTGACTAAAGCAACTCAGCCTGCTTTGACTATCAGCCAATTAATAGTTTTCATCCACAGTGAAAACACTCCAAAAGGCAACATTATTTGTCATAAGAAAAGTCATGAACCACCAGTTCCATTATACGTGTGCCTGTCTATATTTGGAAGAACACGAAATAATACAATAATTGAAAGCGTGCATAAAAGAGGCCTCTCAATATCACTAAACAGAACTATGAAGATAACAGCAAGTCTGGCTCACTTGGAGATTAAGAGAGCTCAAGAAGAAGGTGTCCTTTGCCCCTCAAATTTGCTTCATGGTCTCTTTGTGATTGGTGCGTACGATAACATGGATCATAACTACAGCAGTACAACTTCAGAATCATATTACCACGGAAAAGCAATTTCTATCTTTCAAATTCCCGGCGAAGGAGAAGTTGGTGAGCCTCGTAATTTCGCCACAAGCATTTCTTGTGTCGATCAAAGTAACAGGAAAGTGACAGAGCTTCCAGACAGCTACAATGTTGTCAAGACTGTAACACTGCCTTCCAAGCAACCTCCTGTGTCAATAGCAAGCGAGATCACCTGTTCTCAGATGTCAACTTCTAAATTTGGATCCGAGTGGAAAACGGAACAGGAATGGCTAGACCATATTCTTAGCGACAGAAAAGATGGGCCCTTAGATCTTTCCTGGGCAGCGTTCTATGCTTCAAAGGTAGGCTCTTCATCATTTGAATTAACACGTAACTCTCTTTTACCTCTATTCAATGAAAGTTCTTCTTCGCCGTCAATGCTGAAGCACGGAATGGATCAAATAAGAAAAATTACAACGTTTTTAAATCCAAGACAAATTCCTGTCATATGTGTGGCGCAACCTCTATTTGCCTTGACTAAATCCATCCAGTGGAACTGGCTTGAATTTTATGGTGAATCCAAATTTGTAGCCATGTTTGCAGCGTTTCATATTGAGCAGGCCTTTCTGAAGAGGCTTGGCCAGTCTGTAGAAGTTTACTGTTTTGATTTACTACAAAGATGGAGAAGAATTCTCAGTCAATCATGTTAGAAAGCTTCTATTTACTTCAAAAAGTCGCAGTCTATCAAGCTTGCCCCCAACTAAAGAGGCATTAAGGCAGCATTGTCTCCGTTCAGCATACCAGGCAGAACAAGTCTGGGGTCGTGCCTGCTCAGTGATAGACAACGTTCCAGGACCAGAAGGATGGGAATGTACCAGAGCTGCAGGGGAGTGGGTGCCGGTCTGGTCTTCTCTGCCCTCGATTTGGGCAGCTTGTAGAGAATTGGTTAATTGCAGTTGCTCTGAATGCCGTACACGATGCTCCTGTTCAAAGGCTAAGGTTCCATGCACGCTGATTTGCAGGAACTGCACTGGATGTCAAAAATGCGACAATAAATACAATAAAAGGCATGTGCTTAGTTGAGAATTTCTAAATTTCAATATTTCCATCACTTTCAAGATCATTATATTTATTTTTGCATTCAGCGTCTTCTGTATGTAGACTCTTTTTCAAATACCAGGCGTCAAAAATACTTTTCTTTACTTGTTAACTTTTTAAGAGTTTATATGAAAATAATTACTTTGTTCCAGGTATGATTCGGAAGATGAGGAAGAGGATAGCTTGATTTAGAGACATTTAAGATGCTAAGAAGAAGTTAATTTGCAGGAGCATTCCTATTATTCAAACATTTTTGTAAACATTATGTTACTATCTTATTGTAATAGTAAAGTAAACGAAATATTGTAAACCAGTCGTTTCATTTGTCCAGTAATTTCTCAAGAAGTAGTTTATTAAAATAGATTTTCTTGGTATCAATGGAAAGATAAAATTATTCTCTTTCTTTTTTATATCACCTATAAAGGAGATATTATGGACAATAAAAAAGATAGTTAGCAATGAAATTTGTGAAAAAAGTGAAATCTTCATAAATTCTTAAATTGTGGAGAAACCTTAAAGTTTGGAGATAAATATATGATAACCAATTAGTTTCTTCTTAGCAAGAGCTTTCAAACAAAACAAAAAAAACTTAAATCGGAATATTAGAAGCTGAGATACCATGGAATTAAGAACACTAAAATGGCGGCTATAAATGGCCGCCATTTTGGTGTCCTGCACGGATTTTCTAGTGGCTCCCTATCTGAAAAGTTCTCTTTTTCCCTTACCTATGACTACAGAAAGTGGCATATTTCAATCAAAAAGTGCAGCTTTTTGGCTTTATTTGCTATGTACCAGACGTACTAAAATGGTATGTTTACATTGGTAGTGTCAACTTTACGTTATCTCCCTCTCACTTTTGAAAATTGAAATTTTTATGCTTGCGATTATTTGTTTCGGGTTGTTCAGTTGTTTTTTTTTACGTTTTGATACGTCCCCAAAACTAATTATACTTTAACATTTGACATCCATGAATTTGCCCATTTCCCCTTTTAAAACACTTTTTTATGATTACAATGCTTTTTTCTTAGTTAGTTCCGGATTGTTCCACAATTTTTTTTTCCGTTTTGATACGCTCACAAATAGATGTTTACTTTGGACCTCCATGAAGTGGCCTCACTATCCTTTCCCCCTAAAAACATAAAAAAATACACATTTTATGATTAAAATAATTTGTTCTTCGTTTGTTCCGGATTGTTAAAAAAAAATTGTTTTGTTTTTATACCACCATAAATTGTATGTGTATATGGCACGTCACCCGCCTCGGTGGTGTAGTTGGCTAACGCGCTTGTCGACCGCCGAGGACGGGGAGATCGAGGTTCGAATCTCAGTCGGGTGAACTGGGGGGGTGGTCTTTCCTTAATGATTTTCCACTCTCCCTCCAAGCAAATGCGGGTTCACTTCCTCTAATTCATCCTTCCCAATTCCCAATCAATTAGCGTAATTAGTACTTAAAGCGTATAACCTGAACGGGTAGTAAGACGTGGTGCTAAATAATAATAATAATAATAATAATAATAAATAATATATGGCACGTCCAAGAAGTTGATCCCACTTCGTCATTTTTTTTAAATCCATATTTTCTGACTGAAATTGTTTGTTCTTCATTTGTTCCGGATGGTTCCTCCAAAAAAATAAAAGCACATCTTGTTTTGGCAGGACAACACAAGATATATTTACACTAAGAGCGTGGATGGAAGCCTTTTTGGCAACCATTTTCTCCACATGAAAACATACATATTTTAAAGATCGGGTATATTATCTTTGCAATCAATAATTCGTTCTTTGTTCATTTTAGATTTATTTTTGTGAAGATTTTTCATTTATTCCTTTAGTAAAGCCTCGGTATTTTTTAAATATTAGTAGCTCTTTCACATTATTTCAAAACTTGAACGTTTTTTGCTTAAAGTTTGTTGTTAGTTTATTTGAATGTTCCTTAACATGTTTATCTTTATTTTTTTCCGAATTTATTTAAAAAAATGTGTTTATTTCATGTTTATAGTTTTAAAATTAATGTATTCTTATCAATGTGTTAAGCTCCATTTCCTCTCTTCAACAACATAATAACAAAATTAGTATTTTTGATTTTATAACTTTTTTAGTTTTTTCCAGATTATTGTGCATTATATTTTAGTTAGTTATTAGATCTCTTACGAACGCTAAATAAACTAGTGTCACTAGTGATGATGGCTTTTTGTGTGTGTAACCTGTATGGTCACGCAGAGCGTCAAGTAAAGAATGCCCCACACTCTGTGTCAAAGTGTTAAACATATTGGATTTGATTCGCTCACTATGCACAAAAATGCAATAAAGAGGCGAAGCAAGTCAGAAATACAAAATCTGGGGAAACCTTAGCCTAAATCTTATTGCCATAAAATTCATAATAAAAAATTAGTTTCGTCTACTTGGGCAGTTGCGAAATTACCGAAAGATACCTGATATCTTACCTCTTCCGCCACCCCCTCAAGAGAGCTCGTAATTAGGTTATCCTAAGACATTGACATCACACCCTTCTTTTGTTTGCTATTATTACAGTTAAGATATAGTAAGTAGTATATATGACCACAAAGAGACATGGTTGGAAGGAAGTGTCATTTATTCCAATTATTCCAACTCTTACACGATGAAGACTAAGAAACTCCTTTACAATAAAACAAATTATATATGTTTTCAAATAAATCAAAGTTTACTAACAGGACTCCGAATAAATTTCCCAGTGGGTGTTTAAAAATACCCATAGAACAGCCTGAAATAAAAAAAAACAATAAAAAAACTACTAATTTGCCAAAAACACTAAACAAAGAATTTAAACAAAAAATCGAAATGAATGCATATGATTAAATCCAACACTCCATTTACAAATGGAAAACCCTACTCAGTGGCGTAGTTGGCTAACGCGCTTGTCGTGTTAAGCTCGACTGCTGAGGACGGGGAGATCGAGGTTCGAATCTCGGTAGGGTGTACTGGGGGTGGTTTTTCCTAAATGGTTTTCCACTCTCCCTCAACGCAAATGCGGGTTCACTTCCTCTAAATTCAACTTTCCTAATTCCTAATCCATTATCGTAATTAGTACTTAAAGCGTATAACCCGAACGGTTTGGAAGACGCGGTGCTAAATATTATTACAAATGGAAACTAAAAATAGTTATGAAATAAAGTATTTTAACAGCTAAACTCTTGCATTCTGGTAAATATAATATTGACTTGGAAAAATTTACTTTTAAAAAAATATCCCGTCCTAGCGCAACTTTCCACCGTTTAATTCCAGAGTCTCCTCGGTTATGTGGATTCTACAAACATGACAAACAAATAGGATACATAGTGAATTTTCAACATTAACTTCTCATTCATAAATCTGTTTACTTAAAAAGAATAGATTTAAATATCTATGCATTATAAAATATCAATATATTTAAAAAATATACTAATTTAACATAAGTGGCTGGATATTATTCAAACCTGAATGGGCTACCGTTAAGTTGGCCCCGTTCCCTCAAATGTAAACATAATATTTGTGGGCTTTTTCTAAAATGAACAAACAAAAATGTGTGTGTAATAATCATGAACAAGCAAGAAACAAATTATTGCAATCAAAACACCATGAATTTTTTTAAAGTGTGGGGGGAGGGATTTCCATGAAGTTGAACCCTCATGAGTAAACAAAGTGTCAAAGTCACGTCCTATTTTTTCAAGAACAAATACGTATCAAATGAAACTTTTTACGGGACAATCCGGAACAAGCTAGGAACAAATAATTGCAACAGTAACAATTTCAATCTTCCAAACTGGCGGGAGCAGGGGCTACCATGAAGTTGCCCCCCCCCCCTTCCATGTAAATATACAATTTGTGGGTTTATCAAACCGGAAGAAACAAAAATTTTTGCAGAATAATTCAGAACAAACTATTGCGATCATAAAAACATGAATATTTAAAATTGGGGGGCTACTGTGAAGTTAGCCCCTCACGAGTAAACAAAGTGTCACAAGTTCACGGCTCATTTGTGCAAGAACAAAGGCGGAACAAACGAAACATTTTGTGGAACAATCCGTATCAAACTATCGCAAACATAAAAATGTCAATTTTCCCAATTTTATGGGGGTAGGGGGCTACCGTGAAGTTGCCCCTAATATAAACATACCATTTGCGGGTTTATCAAAACGGAGAAAACGAAAATTGTTGCGGAACAATCAAGAACAAGCGATTGCGATCATAAAAGATTGAATTTTTCAAAAAGAATGGACCAATGTAATTAACGGATATCTAGCCAGAAATGCAATCGAAGAGAACTCTACTGAAGAATGTATTGTTCTTTTTTCAAGCTATTCAACACATCCTAGTCCTTGCTACTCTTATGCTTCAACACTGAATAGCAAACGAAATTATCAAACCCAAATCCAAACATTTGACTCACGGAGTATCAGCTTAAGTCTGTGCCTCTGTGCCAACACAACAAGGCTGCTTGACGTACACTACCATAATAAAGATGAAGTCATGTATCCATGCGAAGCTCGAGAGTTGCCAGTGGTAGTAATGTCCTTAGTCTAACCCAGGAGTCTCCAAACTTTTTGGGACGCGGGCCACATAATACATTTTACACATTTTCGCGGACCAAAGTAAAACAAATTAATATAAATGAATAAAACTTATTGGGCGAAGTCGACATGATATTATTTAGAACGAAAGAGAAACGTGACAGTTACAAAGAAAGGTAGCAAGGCATACATATTTTGAAGAAACAGAAACTAATATTTACACTGGGATAGCATTGGGAGATTTCAATCATAACTAACAAGCCCTAGAGTTTTGCACAACAAGATCAATGGAAGTGGTGGAACGGTGTTTTTTCCCCCCAAAGTATGGTTGAACTGAGATTTCGAGCTTGAGGTAACCATTACTTAATAAAATAGACTTCAAATGCTTATCAGATAAATTTGCCTGATAGTTAGACATGACATACTTCATTATAACATGCAAATCTTTTCAAATTCAAGATTTATAAAATTGGATCAGATTTCCCTTCATTACACATGTGTTTCAGCATTTCATATGACTAAAAGTCAATAATTTCCATTTGAAATCAATTTGGTAGTGTTTTAACATTGCATTAAAGTGGATTTTAAAATAACCTTAATCCTTTTTTCCATCTAGATCATAAAATCTTCCTCGAAATCATTTTTGTAAATTGCCTGAAATGTTACTATTATTATTAACACCGCGTCTTACTACCCGTTAGGGCTATACGCGCTTACGCTAATGTGTAATGGTAGGGTGATTGTGATATGAAATGAAGGACCTACAGTTTAACGTGGAATCCGAACCACGGTGAAGGCCTGGCACTCCCCACATTCACAATATTTCTTGTCAGAAGTGAAGGAGGGGTTTGGTAATCAGATAAGTTTGTGCCGGGACCGAGGATTGAACCCCGGCCGCCAGCACAGAAGTCTGACACCTTACCCCTAGACCGCCAGGTCACCTGTCTGAAATTAATTTTAGTTCAAATAAAGAAGTACATTTTGTCCCACGTTCTTCGTGAAATTTTTCACAACATGGAAAAAATCAAGCTATAAAAGTTCACCTGTTATTTAAGTAACATCATATTTTCATTAAATGCCTTGACATCCGTGAATAGATTACAACTCTAATTTGTTTTCAGCTTGCAAATTTGTATTCAATTGATTCTTATGGCCGGTTACGTCTGCAAAAAATGCCACTTTTCAAATCCAGTCAGTGTTTGATAAAAGTGATTTAGTTTGTTTATTCTCTGTAAGAAATGAATACATGTATATGTAATAATTTGTATTTATAAGAATTAGTCAATATAATTAATTATATTTAAAATTATCTAGCATCTTTCATGATTTTTCTATTATATCCCTCTTCCAGTAGACTTGTAACCTAGCTAAAAATCACTGTAGGCCGTTCTGGTGTAGGTATAAGGCGTGACACCAACTGTCTACTACACCGTGGTTTGAGGTCTTCAAAAATTTGGCACCTGCTAATGAAAAGGAGAATTTGAAATACAGATAGCACTCTGGCTGGGTGTCTTGGAAGTAGAAGTACGCACGCGTGGACAAGAACGTGACATGTCAAATATTTTGTATGGCTAGGAAATAACGAAGAGCAATTAATTTGTTTTTTGATAACAATCTTTTGGTGGGCCAGATGTGGCCCGTGGGACGTAGTTTGAAGACCCCCGCTAGCCTATAGTACTTACCTCTGTGGTTTTCTTCTTGCACTTGTCGGAGGCGGCGAAGATATTGAGCTGGGTACTGCCTGGGGGGAGGGGGCATTGGTCAATGTCCACCCGCCGCAGGTCTATGTCGATACCACTTGTCCCTCTGCAACACACGGACACTCTTATCACTGATTGGTCAGTTGTTATTTTATCTACACGTTCAGGTTATACAGATATATACCTATAATAATTACTCTAATAGGGTAGGGATGTCGTTTCATGAGTCATAGCTCACTGAAACAAATAACGGTGTTTTTCCGATGCTGTCCGTCTGTCTGTTTGTATGTTTTTCAGTCTAGAGCTTAAAACATATTACCAATCAGGCTAAAGCTTGGTATATGAGGTTTCGGTAAAATTCCCCCACTCTATTTTTGAATTAGATATTTAACCCTAAAACAAAGGGTAGCTTACCAAAGTGAAAAAAAAAAATATTTTCTAGAAATCATCTTTAACAATTTTGATTAAATTTTGTACCTTAGCATTGTTCTACATTACAAATAAAATATATATACTCGTTTTCCCATTAAATTGACTTTATTAATACTTTCATAAACGGAAATTTCCAAATTTGATCCTTTCCCCACAGACATTTGGTATAGAAAATAACTTACCATTGTATAGATTTACTATTAGAAGTAAAAAGGTTTATTAAGAAACATATTTTTATAAAATAATAGTTCCTGAGCTATATTTTCCACGAATAACCTAGAAAATGAAATGGATTGTTATGCTATTTGGTGAACACAGATATTCCACTTTTCTTAATGTTTCTGTAACAGAGTATACTATTAGATGTATGATCTTTGGTGGAGTGTTTCTGTAATGATTGATATGAATTTGTTTCACAAATTTTACCAGTTTTTAGTAAAGGTCTCAACAAAAAAGAGATAAAAAGTCTGTGTGGTACATCATATCGATTATGATTTTTACTGGTATTATGAAAATAGCTGTGCCAGACACATAGATCAAAGACTTCAGGGGGTTCTTTAGAGTCTGAGAAACATCCTTCCATATAATTTCTCAGAGCCTCCAGAGACCACCAATTTACGTAGCTAGGTTCGTAGAAAAGTTCTGCTCAAGACAAAAGCCAGGTTTGAGTCTTGTGACAGGTTCATTTTACAACTTATTCAAAAGCATTTAAATGTTCAAATACCCCATTCGGTTGTTGAATGAAATAAGGCGTAACTTCCACAATAGATTAAACTGCCGATGACTGGAATACTGGGGTTAAAATCCCAGTCGGGCGGACTGAGGGTGAGTTTTCCTAAATGGCTTTACACCCTCCCTCCACACAAATGGGGGTATACTTCCTCTTAACTAAACCTTCACAATCCTTAACATATTAGCGAAATTAAAACACGAGGGAAAATTTTAAAGAATATAATTTCTTGAACGTCCACAAAAATAATGTCATTTCCCCAGGGAGTATATATGGGACTTTACCTATTCGTCATATTTGATCTCTGTGTGTGTGTGTGTGTGTGTGTGTGTGTGTGTGTGCGCGCGCGCGCGCGCGCGTGCGCGAAACCTATTAATACCCATCAGGGCTTTCCGAATTTGACCACACTATTGGGTTAGGGGTGAGAAAGGTAACATTTACAGGAAATACACACGTTGTTACATAGAGGGAGAATGGAAATCCGTTTCGGAAAATATTACCTCAATACACTTAGCGGGAATAGAATCCCGACATAGCCGTCAGTGGCAGATAAACAAGCTCAAAGTCTTTATTTTACGTGCCTAACGTTGCGAGTAATCATTATAAAAATAACTTCAATTTTTTAAAACTGATTTCCAAATATCTTTAATCTCCAATGAGATCAAATAATTACAATAAAATCCATACCGGTGGGCAGGCGTATATCGCATCATTGCCCTCTTGCATGGTTTGCCCGGGGGTATTGTTGTTTGAATCTTGCTCAGCTGTACTGTATTATTTCCTACCCTACCTCCTTCACAAAAATTAATGCACAATTTACCTTAATTTAATTTCCTAATTCCTACTCCATTATCGTAAAATTAAGTGAATAACCCAGATTGATCAAATCTAGTGAGTCATGGAATATAATAAAAAATATAAGAATTTTAATAAAGGACCGATAACCTGTCAATTAGTCATTTAAATAAATGGTATAGATTTACGCACGGACTTTCTCACCTCGTGGTTTAAAACTGGAGATATTTATACAAAACTCGTAATATATGCGAAACGAAATGATACACACTAGCAAACCTGAGCAAATAGTGCGTTATCTTTACGTTTAACATTATTTGACTTCCGGGTTTAAATGTTATGATTTTATTTTTAAAGAAATAATGTCCTCACCAATTTATTTGGATAACAAAAATCTATATTGGGTCCACAAGTGTCAATACTTCGTATAAAAATGTTGACTTCTGGTTAAAATTTTCGACATTTTATTGGGGTTTTCACATCTAAGGGCGACTAAGGGTGGTATGCAAAACGTATATGGATGCTTATTGGACTGATAGTATGGTCGGGAGAACACTATTGCTCCACCTCTTAACATATGATGACCCAAGCATACCCACGCTAGTGTCAGCAAAGCATCCACTTAGTCAAGTTCTTGCATACGTCCCTTATGGTTGTAGCATTTTTATTAAATTCCTCATTTATAAATTTAGATCAATAAAAAAGATAAATATTAACTTTTGATTCTAAAATGATAGAGATAGATCATTGTTGTACAAACATTTCCTCCAAGCAATTAAGAAAAAAAAGAACATCAACTTTGTGAGTGACTTGCTTATCTACTTACTCTATGGAATTATAGAATTATTGCGTTAAGTCTAAGACTTGAGTAGTATCTCTGTACAACTAGAGCTCACAAAATTGTATTAATATATTTTGAATTATCAATAAACTATTGGTTTTATAAAGATATATTTCATTTATTTTTAACAGTCCTACAATTTTGTAGTGATAAGTTATTTAGTATCTAAAATAGTTGCAGTGATTAGGAAATTTCCGCTTCTGTAAAGTACTCAAAAACTCATTTTCGTAGGAAAATGAAAATAGCCATTTTATTTATAATCTTAATCAACGCCCAGATACAAATTTTAAACAAAATTGTTAAAGCCGATTTTTGGAAAATCGATTTTTTTCTCTTTCCACCTCTTATTTAAATACTCTTAATTTTAGGGTTAAACAGAAAAACAGAAAAACGGCATTGCAAAAACAACTTTTTAGGGTTCGGGAGGTAATGAATCATTGATATCCAACAACATCTTGGGCTAGATTTTTATTGACAGTCGCAATACTATACCTAATGTTCGAAAAATTAAACAATATAAAATATATATATACATTTAGCTGGATTTTTTTTTATAAAAATATAATTCAAATAAATTATTTGTGTTAAAAAAATACCTACATATTTGCAAAGATAATTAATTTAATATTTAAAATAGTTTTTTAGATATGATATTAAAAAATTGAATTTACGCATCGGACCGGAAAACTTAAGATAATTTTGACGAAAAAATAAGAGAAGCCATTTTGTTTGTAGATTGATCAATGCTTGGAAATGAAATTTAATCAAAATCGTTGGAGCTGATTTTGAGAAAATCGATTTTTTTCTCTTTTTTTATCTTCAGTAAACTACTCTTAATTTTATTGTTAGATATCAATTACCAAATTTCCTTGCGGCAACCCTATGTAAACCCTAGATACCAAGTTTTATCCCTATCGGTAAAATAGTTTAGGCTCTACTCCGACGTACAGGCAGGGAGGCGTAAATTTAAAACCCACTTTTTCGGATTCGGGAGGGGGG